>BMAT01011871.1:411237-429504 GCA_019649035.1 Elysia marginata | reverse complement strand
ATGTTTTTCATAACTCGCTCTTTGATTGGTAGATGGTATTCCGTTTCCTTATAATTGAGCCAATTTTTCTTACCATGTTTTTTTGTTTACATTTCCTCTCTAACGAACCAACCAACGCAAAATATACGACACTCTGAATTATTGTTTTATAGGAGCGGCTAAAGAGCGTGCTGGCAACTTGGAACGTGTTTAATTTATGTAGAAAATAGTTTTACCAGCGGGTATTCATTTTCTTTAATAGAGTAATAGAGTAAGCGTTCCAGTTAAGTTTATTGTAACTAGCTACTCCAAGTTACTCATACAATTCTACGCACTCTACTGCTTCGTCAATTATAAGCTCAGAGAGCAGTGGCGGTTTTTTTCCTTTTCTGAAATTGATAATAATCTCCTTAGTTTTCTTTACTTTTAGAAGTACCATCAACCTTGAATGGAAATGTGATAGGCAAATTTCAGTATTTATAAGTACCGCAGTTGGGATACACATTTTGTTAGAGTAGATTGTGAAAAGGGCCGGCGATAACACAGCTCCTTGTGGCGCCTCAGTCTTAGTTAATATCATTATGATGTGATAATGTCATTCAGCTCGGCTGTCATCACAACCTTCGTGGAACAGTGCCCAATCAGTACACGGGAAACAGCTCCTAAAAGCGCCAGTGTTTTTATTATTGTGGTCACTTTGAACTTGCATGGTTTGTTTGTTTGTTTTCAGAAATGGTCTATATTTCTGTGTAAGGTGTACCATGCATTGGTCTAAATTTCACATGGGGCGCAAAGTCATGTCTTTATAATTATCTTTCCTCAACTTTACCACAAGGTTATGTCTAGTGCTTTGTTCTAAGTGGGATGTACTGGTGGAAAGTTGGCAGGGGGACGACAGTGTGCATTGATTCAAGTATCTCGTTATCATAACTAGGCCTACACTGCTAGGCAATTTAGATTTTGTTGCTCACATTTGAGTAAACGGAGATTTAGTCTTGTATGATAACTATTGCAGTTAGAGTTGAAGGCTTCACTAATTATGCTCGCCGTCTTATAGCAAAGAGTTTGGAGAGCAAAAGAGCTGAGACACGTTGGTTAAGCGTATAGGCATGGCTGCATGGCAACAGAAATAGAGCCGGTAAATTCAAAAAATAAGAGCGGCAAGTACAAACACACATACTACTACAGCCTACACTAAACCACTAGGCACATGCTTTGTTTACCGGCTCTATCCGCATACGCTTTTGTTAACACTGTTATCACAGAGCGTTAGGCTCAGTTCTCCCTCTTGCTATTCAATTCTCTGCTCATGGGCCCAGTGCTATCTTGGCTGAGCAAACAAAAAGCCTTGGAAATAAGCGGGTATCAGTAGAAGTTGATTTCAACCTGACATGAATGGTACTTTAAAAACAAACTCTGCTTCAACTTTATTGTCGGAGGTCCAGCTAAAGGGTCAAACAAAAATGAACATGATTTTAAAATACCTTACAAAACTGGCGTACCTTGAGAGCGACAAAATTAGATTTTTTTTTACACAACATCAGATTTAGTTCATTTTGATTTCTGAAAAATCACAGTTGTCGAAACCTTAGTACGATGCGATAGAACTTACATGCTTCCGAACAAAATATGCAGAAAGTATAAACAAAGGCGGCGTGCATTTAAAATTGGGAAAGCTCTCTAGCTTTTGGTCAAGTGTCTCATTTGATAGCATCCGTGCTCCTCAGAAATTGTCTCAGTGCAGTGAGATATTCTGGGAGATTCAACATTGATCCCATCTCGTAATATGATTCGACAATAATAAAAAAAAAGTCAAGCGTTTCATTACAATGAAAGAATGATGCGCTGAAGATGTATAAAATCGTAATAAAATTCAAAGTTTCAGTGTCTGAGGGTTCTCAAGAACTTTCAATAACGTGGCTAACTTTATCTACTTAAATGACAAGGTAGTAGTTTTAATCTGCGAGATTTTGACTGTGAGAGAATTGTTTCAAAATAGACTACATTATGAGTCGAATCAAAAACTTATAAAGTTAAAGTAGTGCCAGTTGAGAAAAATTCAGTAAACATCCTGGATTGGTTTGAGTTGTTTCTGTCTTCAGACAATCGTCCAATCTGCATAGCTCAACAACAATGTAGAGAAAGAAAACGTTTAAAAACAGTGATACCGTACTTTCATTTCTAACATGAAATGTATTTCAGACATAATGAGATTTTTTGTAAACTTAATCTTTTTAGCCTTACATCTACTTAAATTTGGCAAAAGTTTTGATTGTCAAAATTAGCTTTGTCTTTTAGAGGCTAGTTAAACACTACACTTGATTGCTAGCGAAACTGTTATTGAAAAGGTTTTCTGTCTGAAGGGATGAAACTGCAAAACTCACATAAAGAACTAATCCAGATGTGAATGTACGGAAATGGGCAGTGAAAGATCTTGTCTGTGAAACACTGTAAAAGCTGCTGCTCTGTGAGTTCAGAAGTTTATTTGGTTGGTTATGGTCTATCCGGGAACTATTTAATAACGCACGAACTTACTACAACATAAAGATAGGTTTTATAGGGATAATATCATCACTGTGGATTGGACTTACTTTTTGAAGCTGGCGTGTAAAATTCAGCCCTAATTTCCCTGTTTGTTTTTTTTTAATCCATTCCAATTAAATTTTGAAGTCTACTTCACCTGTTCTAACTTCTATCTGTGTTCTTGTGTTGTTGCAGTGTTGTGATAATGATGCTGCAGTACTTCGTGCCCTTGGCTGTGATCACAGTGACCAACTGTCACATCGGCTACATCGTCTGGATCAAGAAGACTCCGGGCGAGGCTGAAGCAGACAGGGATCGAAGGATGGCCGCCTCTAAAAGACGGGTCAGTCATTATAGATTTTGAAATAATGGAAACAAATTTTAGGTATGAAATTAAGAGTGGGTTAAAGTCGGCTTAAGGGAAAAAAGCCGAAAAGTGCCTGCCTTTGGTATGATTCGAATCTTCGACTTGAAGTAGTTTCGGCGCTAAAATTATAGTGATTAAATGTCTGGAAAGTCAGCCTGAATTTTGTAAAGGATCCTACGAAACTTTTCTTTACCGGGACAGTTGCTTCTTCTGAATGTTTTTTTTCACGCCATATTTCACATGAGAAAGCGACCTCATAAAATCATTCATTCCTATTAAAATTTCGATATTATTGAAAAAAAGGGGGAAGGGGCGAGTATTCGAAACGGGTAAAATAAACAGTGCCCGTCATTTATTCATAGGACAAATCTAAAATTTTCGATACGCCGAAACGACGTTCAAATTTTAGGTTTACTATTGCTGTGTTTGGTATCATTGAAGGCAAAAGGATATTCTCTGTAGACGGTTAACTATGATTAATTTCTTACGATGATTTGGGTTAGCCATGGCTTTAATATGGTATTATTTCATCTAATGATATTAGTTCGTTTCATGGCCATTGATTCTGGACGCCAGAGCTTAAAAATACTATCGATGCTTTAAAAAATCTTTTAAAAGATGATTTTATTTTAAAGCCTTTTTCACTGTTTACACTAAAAAAAAACCCAGATAAATAGCTGCCTTAGTAAGAAATGTAGAACAATACAAACTTAATTATATTATACCATCGAGGTGTCTCTGGGTTATGTAGACTATACACGCAGTCCCATAGTGGTTTAATAATTAAAATTTTTAAGTCTTCATAATTATACTGCTTGTTACAAGATGGTTGTTAAGACTAATGTTTGCAAAGGAAAACAGCTTTATCATTGAAATATTCTTATCCCGAAACCAAATTTCCCCACTTTTCAATAAGATCAGGGAGCAGGGAAAAAATATTACTTCTCTGTGATTAAGTTTTCCTTGAAGTAGAATTACAATAAGGGAAAAATCTCATTAACAAGGCGAAAACGGGTTCTATCTTGCTCAAATTGACATGTCCATCGTCTGTGTAGACCTAACGTATAACAATAATTTTTATCAATAAATGGTTTAGTTTGAATCCAACCTAACAGCTTGTTACATCGTCTACATACATTGTCGAGAAACACCTTACAAGATTGATTGTAATGTTAATTGAGCTCAGAAGCCAATCCAAGACATTTAATTGGAATAGGCGTGGCGCCTCATTATGCGTTCAATCAATGGGCTGAAGTTAATTTTTTACACTCTTTGATCAAGTTTTCAATTATTTCCCTTCTGTAAGCAGAAACAACGGAAGCAAACTGGCACTCATGATAACAAAATGTATAACAGACTTCCACATTATAACTTACTTGGTATAGTACTAAATTGCGTGTATAGTTTTCGTTTTGAAAACTAGAAACAAGGAGAAACATTAAGAAGGACGTGCTTTAAAACAACTCCAACAGATTTTTCACTTCATATACATAAAAATTGTGTGTCGCAAAAGCCTGAAACACTAAAACAGTTTAATGATGTATTAAATCTCAAGTTCAAAGTTTCACAGGATTAAAAATTATTGTTCTCTAATTTTAATTACCAAAAATATTTACTTTCGGCAAACGTTTTGTTTATATTAGAGCGTTACTATAGCGATAGACCATACAATCATTCATGATTCAATGCAATGTTTTAACACTTCCTTCATCTTGCCTGTTTGGTATGATCAGGTAGTGAACAGTTGTTTATAAGTTCTCTCGTATCTGCAGCAGTAGCAGTTTATGAACATGAAATCCGAAAGAGAGTTTTAAAGAAAAAGTTTCTTATTTTTAAAACTGTTGCATTGTGTTTAGTTTTGAAAATTTATTTTTCAAAAGAATGTTTTTGTCTTCCTATTTCTATACGATCAATATTATCATAATAAGTTTCATTAAAAGGTGTTGATTTCAAACGTTCTTTGTTATTCGTTATCTTAAAGGTTGCGTTTAAAATATCAAATGTCATGATAATGACAACAATTAAACTGGAAATCGTGGCAGTCTTAGTGTAGCTCCTACTGAGAAGGCTTCAAGAAGATAACTCTAATCTAAAACACCTAAAGCCTTTATTATGTTGGCTTTATAGCTTTGTGTTACATCTAAAATAACAATTTGTTTTAGGTTATATGAATTTTCATGTCCAGGACTCTAACTGCACAGTGTGTGTGGTTGATTTCATTAGAAATACCGCCCGCCAAAACAGGCTAACTCAAGCATCATTCAGCATTGTGACATATTGAAAGATTAATATTTTCAATATGTATTCATGGCCTTTCAGGCGTTGAAAAAGTACTATTGTTAGCTTTTCCATACCCTGAGATACAATTAAAGCAAATAAAGACCGTTTATTAAAATGTAAAAAAATGCTTATAGTTAAAGGGCCCTAACTTTAAACTAATCTGTGCGACTAGTGCCAGGTTTACTCTGGATGCTTCATCTAATTTGTAAATTTTTGTCTGCTGCCTCCACAGCTCGTCAAGATGATCATCATCGTTGTCGTTATCTACGCCGTGTGCTTTCTGCCCTTACATGTGATTACCGTGGTAGGCGATCACAACCCCGCCATCTATAGCTTGCCCCATATGAACGTGGTGTGGCTGTGCGCCCACTGGCTCGCCATGTCTCACTCTTGTTACAATCCCATCGTTTACTTTTCCCTCAACACCACATTCCGTCACAACCTCAAGCGCATGATGCTAATCTGCCGCACCAGCGTTCGCCGCCATTACAGGAACCGGAAGCGACGCGGTAGGCAGGCTTACAGCAGCAATGGCAATAGGATGGGATCTGCGTCCTCTCTGCAACACAATGGCGGCCTCGGGACAGGGGGTACTTCTGGGGGTGGAGACTGGACAATCACTGCAGATATGGACGAGGAGGAGACTGAATTCGTAGACAGCTTCGCGGATTCTACCAGGAACGGGATAAATCGTAACCCTCGCATATCCACATCCATTCGATCTGGAACAGGGGGCACGTATGTCATACGTGGGAGCATGATCTCCAATTCAGACTGGAAACATATGACAAACATGAGTCGAAAGAGCCGGAAGAAGGACATGTACATGTAAAAAAATCATGAACTTGTAGCGGTTTTGTCTCTCGTCTTTTTCAGAGCAGACAATCACGACTTTACTTAGATAAAACACGATATTTGAGGCTCGTGTCTCTGGCATTGCTTGTCCGGTTTACCCGCAGAAGTAAGGCGGTGCTAATATAGGCTTGAATTATGACGATGAATTTAACTGGGCTCAGAGTGGTTAAACGCGCCATGTATTACTAATTAAACCAAAGCATCGTTATATTTACGACGTGAATCAAGCATTAAGGTTAAAAATATCAGTGTATAAGTAGCCCCTCTCTGTAAACAAAGGATCGTAAATTTGTGCCGCTCTGAAAGTCAAAGATCGTGATAGTGATAATAGACTTTTCAGGGAACATCATTAAATTTCGTCTTCAAGCGTGCCTTGAACTAAAGGCACTCTACACAAATTTCACGAGGGAGGGGGTAACTTGTTGTGAGTTAACATACGGACATCAGAATTATTGATTTCTCAATGCTCAAAGTGTTTACAAATCTCTGGAGTTTTTTTTTGTCCGTGGCTCCATAACGTGATCTTTTAAACAATCATTGTAAATTACCTGCCTTCAAGAATTCCCCAGGGTTAAAGAATAACAGTTGTCTCATCTATGTTATGTGTTCTGTAAATATTCGTATTGTCATAAAATAATACATCACCATTTTTTACTACAATCACGTGCTCTCTCAAGAGACACAGCATAATTGACTTACAGTAATGATTCTTCTTTAGTTCTTTTGGTCCACACCTGACTGTGTGGTAATGAAGTGACACTTCCCCACGCAAATCCGGGATACTCTAAGGGTTGTTAATTTTTTTTTATATTGCCGGGCATTGCAAGGCCACGTTTTCACTCTAGTGGCTCGCATGATTTCTATAGGTACCTGTAACAAAAAACTTGCGTGATCCTTCATTTCTCACTCGTTTCAACTTCGACGCTCAATGTGTTCAGATTGTCACAGACACCCACGTCTGTCGATCTCATAGAGAGTGACACGTTTCAGTTGTTAAAAGAGTGAGTGACTACAAAAAAAGAAGTGATTCTAGTGGCTTCTCTTCTTATTAATCACTTGCTGTGCTGCCAGCAGAAATCGTAGGTATCAGTATGAACACGAATTTTTCGTGTGTGCACTTAAGTCTATTTAAACACCGTGAAAAAGCAGACGTTACACTATAAACGTATCCTAACGTATCTTTCGCTTTTATCTGAAAACTTAAGACACAGCAAAACCAACTTCAGCTGTGGTGGTTTCAAAATAACTCTTAAGCTGAAAAAGAATAAAATTGTCTTAAATTGATTTAAATATAAGATGTTTAAGAAATCAAGTTTAACAGCCGGAAAAAATATATTCATGGGTACTTAAAATAAAAAACCTAGTCCTCGACAAAATAATCTTTCATGAGAATTTTCTGAAGGATTATTATGCTATTGAAAGAAACAAAAAGTAAACGTATGGAAGAAGTAAAGCGCGCACACAGGGAGAACTAATATTTATTTCTGAAAACATTCCACCTACGCATTTCCTAAGAAGCCTTAGAAAACATCAGACTACTTTATTTTTTCAATTACCTTCACAAATCGTTTTCTAAGAATCATCTCTAAGAGAATTAAATTTTGCCCAGGTGGTGTCTTAAGAGGGAAGTAATAAAAATCTTATTTTGACTCCGGGGATTATTTTGGCCATTTTCTTTAACGTCAAACTCCGACTTCATATCTTTTTTTTTCTCTTGTTTTTTTTTTTTTTTTGTTTTAAAAATTTGGCTTCACGGGCTTCGGGAAACAACTTGTTTAAGTAAGAAAGAAAACTTTCCCGTTTCCAAATCGAAATTATGGTAGGCAATTCAAACGGACAATGTTCCAGTTTTCTAAAACTAGAGTTTTAGTTCGCATGACCAAATAAAAAATGTTACGTGTGACAATTCTTCTCTCATAGCCTCATGCGGTAAACCTTTATTTTTTTCCAAATCAATTCTAAATTGAATGCAGCTAATGGGGTTTTGACTTTTCGTTGTGTTTCATGCTATATAATTTCATATCTCAAGACGAACCGATAGTACACCATTTTTAAGAATTTCATGGATCCCCAGAGTTTCCATACTGGTTTGCAACAAACGTAAAACTATAATTCTAGCTTGAATTTTAATGCCAAGTGTGTTTCCTGAGATTGATTTAGCGTTAGACATACTCATGGGTTGTGATTGAGTGTACTCAAAGTATTTAAATAACAAAGCCACAGTTAGCTGCTTGCGTTTAAGAACAAAAACTGGTTTTCATAGATGTATTCAACTGAAAAAACTCCCCCAAGAATGCACTATCATTTCGTTAGTATTGCGCTACTCGCCTAAAATTACGACTCACTAATTTCCGTTCTCGTTATACTTACGGACAGTGATAATCTAACGATCTGAAGGCATTATGAGGTCAACGCACTTTGCGATCTAAATCATTGTAGAGAAACCTAGATAACTGGATGTTGAGAAAATAGGTTTCCTTCCGTAGATCGTTAGATAGTGGTCGGCGCTGCCAGTCTGGGAGGCGTGATTTCGTTTTGTTTTCCATTCATGAGTTAGCTCGTTGTTTGGAAATCATGGGCACTGGCGACAGGAACTTGCTCAAATTGTGATCTCCAGCTTCATCCCAGTAGGTTAGACAACAGCCATGACGTAGGGGGAATGTCATCTTATTTTTTTGAGAACTCTTTACAAGATGTTTGTTCGATAAAAGAAAAAAAAACAATCTCTAATGACTGTTTCACAAGAGCGGCATGCCACATTAGTAACTGTTCAGGTGACGGACATGCTAACCGGCTGGGATCTGTTTTTGCTTTCACTTTGTTACGCACTCGTTGTAACAAAGTGTAGGTGAAATAATAAAGGCAGTATTATTTGAAAGTCTCCGGTTCACGAAACATTCTTGACTTAAGTGTGGTATACGCGTCGTGTTAAATGTCCATAATAGTGGGTGCGTACGGTCCTCTGTGGGTAGGTTTTTAGATTGACGACTGACCTTGTGCTTGTGAAATAACAGGTTAGTCTAGACTATTTAACATGTTGACATTTTACTAAAAGGTGTGCTAGTCTAAGGATTTTCTCGTCTTATATCGTTACCCGTACTTATTTTAAAAACTGCTACACAGTACACGGTTTATCAGAAATGTTCATAAAGAAAGTATTATATATTAAAAACAAAACTAGCTGCGGCACTCAAAGACCTATCAACCATTTAACTCTTAATCTGTCTAGTTATCGTTTCACGATATTGATCTAATAATCGGACATTTTGAAAGCGCATTAAACTGTTTTGGCTATCTATTTCCGGCATGTTAAGATTCCCGCTTTGCTGTAAACTGATTTTTCACCTAGTAAAGTGCAAAGATTTAATGAATATCGATTAAAAAATGTCCTTAATAGTATAGCTTAGCTTTCAACTTAGTCGAAATTAACTATAAAATAATTTTGCTGGGAGGTTCAGTTTGTCTATCCCCTACTTTGGCTTGATTTCGTGTCTATCTTTTGTAAATGTTTTCTTTTCTTGTGTGTGTGTTTTTTTTATAAAGTCACGAGTTTATTTTGCTAGATCATCAACCAAGACTATTTGCGCTGCGTCCTTTAAGGTAAACCCTGCAGTATGCCGCCATTGAATGGATGTCTACGATGTACATGAAAAAAACCAGAGGCCTGTTAAACCTACAATATTAGCTCACAGAATAATTTATCACGATATGATGTACTTTCTACCTCCCAAAGGCGCAAGATAAAATAAAATTTGTGAGGCCATATTTTTCATCAATAAAAAATTATATCACAAAGAAAAAGCAAGACCGATCACCCGCTAATAAATTTATTAAATCTGGTTTTCGTTGCTGTTGTTGCTGTTATCGTCGTCGTTCTTGTTCGCCTGACACACGCTGTGGTTGTGTTGTGGAACAGAAAACAAGACTTTAGACTAATAAATATCACTTCTCAGAAAACTGAATAAATCCTTTGCGTGAAACCACCCTTTATATTTGCGGAAAAAATGATAAAGACTTTATTATTAAAACAAACAGAGTTTACAACATTTAAAACAATTGGAGGTGTAATAATTGTGTTTAAAAAAGTTGTTATACCTCTCTTTTTACATTCATTAAAAAATTATTCTTTGCTCTGTAAGGCAATACAAAAGCGATTAAGGTTTACTTTTACACAAAATGGTTGATTGAGGCTGTGCACATTACGAAAGTATTGCGTTTTTCCTTCAAAATTGCCGACCTTAGCGGAAGTTAAAGTACATGTAAACTCTTTTGTTCAATGCATCAATAGGAGTCCACACGAATAAGGGTCACTTTGACTCATTGCACAAAAGAGTCATTGTTATTCTAACTTCCGGGAGCGTCCGCCATTTAGATAGGCAAACGCAATAGTTTCGTAATAATTATACACAACCTCAATAGACAAATAGTGTATAGATCTACCGTAATTATTTTTTTATATAAGTAGATGTGACATTGATTTTCTTATGGTCTTGTTAGAATTATATCTTCATTAGACCTGTTGTACTTAGATTTTTCTATTGTTGTTTTATATAAATAAGCAACGAGGCGTTTAGAAGTTGAGCGAAAACATGTTGTAAAATTAAGGGTTCAGTTGTTTGCGTGTTATGCTGCAGTAATTGTCGTTACTTGAAGCAATAGTTATTGTACGTATACATGTACTATTTTACTATACCTGAGCAGTATCAAGATAGAATCAAAAAAAGTTCTTATTCTCTATAGTGAAATATGATACCTTCTGTAGTTTTTTTTATTTATGTCTGTATTTTTAACTTACAAAGAGAATCTGACTTTTTACAATGTTTTGAGGTTTTAAAACTGAATGAAATTATACAGAAGCAGACCTAAATAGAGAAACCTGCAGACTGAAAGATGCGAGTTTACCTTGAAGCTGGAAAATTCTATGGATATTGTATCAAAACGTGTTACAAAATTTGTATTTAATGCTTGATTTGTTTTGCCTTTTTAATCGATATGATTTTCAGTTTCAACCATTATTTCTGTATGTCATTTGAATATGAACTAAGGCTACATGGGCAATGTTTTTTAGTTTTCAAAAACATTATAATAATTAAGTATTAATTTTATTTGTTCTTGTTTTTGGGTTTTTATGATTTGTTGTTGTAATACATATCACTGTTACAGAATTCATTATTTTTTCGTATTGAGATGATTATAAATCGAATCTGTGAATATTCTTTGCTTTATGTTACTTTTCTTTGGCTGAATTATGTGATGTTTATGCATGTTGCTATGTGAATGGTTCAAGGGGTCTTGCAATAGGGGCTGGCAGCTTGAAAACTTTTTAATTTCACTAGTATTATTTTAGTTACCAGCACGCACAGGGATTATATTTTTTTATGCGCACTCCTTGTGTGTAACTAGGAGTGCTGTGTCTTGCGGACGTGGGAATTTCTCTCTCCCAAATTTGATTTCGTCAACGTTTTCTTCACAGTTTTGGGTTACTAATTCAACACTTTTTATCAGTGCATATTTTAAATTGTGTGCCTTTAAAGAATTCCTAAGTGTTGTTTTAATCAAGAAGTCAGTGTAGCTATGGCAGTGTCGGACGCTAACCCTGAGAACACAGATCTAAATCTAGACATTGCAAAAGCTTTGAAAGCTATCACAGAAAGGCTAGAGAATATCGAATACGCATAGATCTAAACACCAGTGCTAGTGCCAGTGGTAATCGACCGTCATCACAGAAGCCTCTTGCGTGCTGAGTAATTTAACTTGTTTGTATCAAAGTTCGATTAATAAAAATATCAAAATGAACTGCATCGTAAAGCAGATTGATTAAAAGAATTGACATATGAGCTAAGCAGTGGATGAAAATGGGTAAACGCTAACAGAACTAAAAATTGTTTGCTTTTGGTGAGGTTCTGATGCTCGATTTCTATAGAAGCTTCTGCACCCACCGTGTGGCGTCGTGGTCTAGTGGTAGACGCTCGGCTTTCGGATCGAGTGGTCCGGGGTTGGAGACCTACTTTCGGCAGGTCGACGTTTAGTATTTTGAGAAAGGCTATTTACACACATTTCTTCGCCTCACTCATGCGTTAAACGAGTACCCGACTTTAGGCAGTGAAAGATCTTGTCAGAATGCTAGAGTGATGCACTTAACTGGCTGCTCCTTTGTGAGTTCAGAAGTACTTTGGTTGGATTGGCCTGTCGGGGAACCCATGTAAAGCGCTTAGAGCACATTAGTGGATAAGCGCTATATAAAAGCGCTCATTGCTTTTTACTTTACCTCATAGCCACTCTAAGAAAAATAGCTTATACAATGTCTCCACTATGCCTCTCAAAAGAGTTTCACAACGAAGGTATTTCTTAAGTTTCTCTAAGTGATTTGTTGAACTGAACGGGAATATCTAAATCGCACCAATGAAAAAGCAACCATTTCATCCGGAAGCAGCCAAACCAAGGGAAAGCACAGTAATCTACGATAAGATGAATCTATATATTAACGGAACGCATTGTCGGTCGGCCCTTACACAGCAATGCAAAGTATATAGGTAATTGTATATCTTAGGCTATAGTGGCTAGGCATAATTATAAGATGAAGAAAGAATAAATAAATAAAAAAGCAGAAAAGGGCATGAGCGCCTGAGAAAAAAATATAATGAGAGAGCGCAGAGGATTGTAAACGATAAGAATAAATAATAAAAATGAAGAAAATGATGATGTCAACACGTCTCTCTGGGAATGCCTGGCAAGAAATCTAAACGCAAAAGAAATTTAACATTTTTGTTAACTTTATTTGTTAATTTTATCCCGGGGAAATCTGACAACCTGGAGAAGAGATATCTGAGAATAGAATTGCAAACTGTCACGGTTCAGAAATCGACATATTGTGTATTAAAGTTGCAAGAATGGAGTGTACGAAAATAAACCAGTTGAAGATGAATGAAACAGAGTGTGTTGTCAGATGGAAAACATTTCTTACATGTAGATATAACAATAACAGATGCATCTGCACTCGCACAAAGCTTATGTCTACATGGGGAAGAGGTGTTATATTCCTACTCATAAATCTTTGTTCAATGATTGTCATCGTACAAAGAAAAAAGTCTTTTTTTCATCAATAGTGGTGTCTTGAAACCAGATTTACTTTGCGTTGCCACAGCTGCAGTGGAGTTATGGTAAAACAAAAAGACAGTAATCCTAAAGATCGAGAAGGAAATATAAAGAGCGCCACAGAAAACAGGATAAGTAACAAACTGAAGAAAAATGCCAACTTTATACATTATGAGAAAGTGAAAACCAACGTGAAGGTGAATGTCAATATCCAAAGAGACATTAGGGAAGTAATAACGTGATCAACTAAAAATAAAAAGACAATGTAAATACGCTTTATTGTTTATTTTGTAATAGCAAGTAGCCACTCTACTGAAAGGTGACAGGCCTAAATGTCCGATTCGAACTGAATCCATAAACGCTTGTCACACAGAGAACGAGCCACTATTTTTCATACTAAAATTTTCTTTTTACATCAAACAAATTTTTGACTTTCTTTAAAAAAAAATATCCGTTGATCTGTGAGACATAAGTGGACAGCTTAACAAAGTGTTTCAAGAGAAAACGAGGGACCCAATAACATAGAAGTACATCCAGTCTTTCTCTAGATTCATCTTAAAATAAGCTCGAGAAGAAAAGTCACAGCACCTTTCCTTACAGTTTTGCAATAGAAAATAATTAACTGTTCAATAGTTTGAGGTAGTAAAATTTTTGGCTTTGCGGTTGAAAGTTCAAATTAAAACACAGAAGATTGGGTGGTTTTTTTTACATTAACATAGCCCATTAACATTCTCTTCTATGAGCAAAACAATCAACTAATGGTAATGATTTTAGATGTTTTAAAGTATGGGATTCCAAAAAAAAACAACAACAAAAGAATCGTCCGAAGATTTATCAACAATAATAATTAAAGTACCTGTTCTACGAACAGAATGAGTGGTGGAAAATCATAACAGATCTAATTGCAACATATCATAGGAACTTGAAAATGTGTGAGGAAAGCCGGTGCTGGACTAATATACTGATACATAATGGTGCTTACATCAATTGCGAAGAATTTCTGGGTAGACGACGTTATCCGTGTAAGATCCGTAGATACTGTTCGCAGATACAGTTCCACAAGACTTTTGCACATATACTTTAGATCTACAGGTCGTTGTCTTTCTTCTACCTCTTCTACTGGATTATCTGAGTCTGAGTCTAGATCTAGATCTAGATTTCCTCTTCTAGTAGAAAGCTCCTGCATTAGCCTTGCTTTTTCCTCTCTTCTACGTACATCTTTTTGTCACCAAAGATCGCCTCTTTTTCGGAGGCATGAAACTTAGTATTAGTAATTAGGCATTGTGTTATTTTCTCAGAATTTTTCGCCCAAGCGTTTAGATTATTTTGATGGTAACAGGTTGAAATCCTACTTTCATTGATGTATGTATAGATTTTGACAAGGCGTACGTGTGCGCAGTAGTTAGGGTAACTTAGAATGGTAAGCAAGTTTAAACTTTCTAAAATACCATAAATGAAGTGATCCGAATGATATAAGTTGCTTTTACAAAAAGACAAATATTCACAGAACATTCTTGATTTTAGCTTGTTACGATCTAAACGCTCTTCCCCTAGACTGTCCGATATTTGTTCAGTTTTTTTTAATGCGATGATTTTGAAAATTATGAAACGTTTGAACCAGAATTAGTTAAGAGGAAAGCAACCTTATTGTATTATTTAAAAGCCAGCTGCAAAATCCAAAGACCTCTCCCTCATTTTAATCCTAATCTATCTATATATCATTATGTCATTGATCTAGTGATCGAACATTTTCAAAGCGCGCTAAAAGTTTTGGCTTCCTTCCTTGCTCTGTCATGTTAAGATTTGCCTTAGCTGTAAACTTATTTTTTAGCTAATAATTTCAAAGGTAAATTATGTTGTCTGAAATGTTAGACGTTTCATTCTTAATAACATTGAATTGGTCAGGCCGTTGCATTAAAAGCAGCGAGAGAAAGGGAGGGAGAGAGAGATAGACATACAGACAGACAGACAGAAAGAGAGGCAGACAGATAGACAGACAGTTAGGGGGACACACATAGAAGAAAGAAAGAGAGAAGAAGGGTGGGAGATGAGAGCATTAATCCTTCAATACTTTAGTTTATAGAAGACATTATAAATGTTTGTATTCGTTGGAGGGAATGTCGGTACAAGGTATGGAGATAAAAAAAGGCAGCAGAAGAATTTAAAGATAGATAGAATGACACATAAAATAGAAGATGTCATTTACCTGAGGACAATTGCAAGGGTTTTTGGGAAGGGGGGGGAGGCGACCCAGTTTGTCATTTAGGCTTTACATATTTTTCTACATTTGCAAACAATAGGCATGTTGGATTTACATTAAAAAATCACTATTAAATTCGCTTGACACGTTGTACTACAAAAAAGGTATTGAATCTCGTGATACATGTAATAAAATAATGCAATTAAAAAACAGCTAAACAAAGAGCAAAACGATAACGGCAAACACCAACAAACGACAGCTCAATGTAGACAACAGAAAACAGCATCGTATTTGAAATTATTTCTTACTCATAAAATGCTTTAAAGGTATTTTGATCAAGTGGTATTAACCAATAACGAAATTCAGTTACGTTGGTCAAGTTTCTATCTTTGTGGACCATTGTAAAAACTTCGCCTATAGAGAGTCACATAACACGCAACTATCTCTCTTTATAAAAATTGGTAAAAAAAAAAAAAGCAACTAAAAAACCATCGTACCTTGGTAGATATCAACAAACTGCATTTCTATAATGGAAAGCAGACTGAAGTATCTTGAGATTTGACATTCTTTGTGTGACCGATGACACGTTACTAACAATCCTATATTGACATAATTATACAGTTTGCTTTCCATGTCGGCAATGCACAGATATTGGAATTGATACGAGTAAATGCAATATCGCTTGTCGAAAGTTTACAAACAAAATGACGTCACTGCAATGAGCCTGAAAAAGGCCTTCACCTTCGATCAAAAAAATGGAAGAAAACTTGACCCGCCGAGCCTGGAGACCTTGAGACTAAAATGAAAGAAAACATGACAACCAAAACCTAGGCTAGATCTAGGCCTAAAGTTGACCCTCGATGGAGACATCTGCTAGGTCTAGATTTGAACTTTGTTTGTCTAGATTAGTACGTAGATTCAAGTAATATTTCAATTTTAGACATTTAACCTACATTCTAGACCTAGATGTAACCTAGATTCTACTTTTAATTTTTGTTTTTTAACAAACGAAGTTGGGAAACTGATGAAACTGTTCTAATTCGCTTACAAAATGTGTGTTCCAATTCCGCCTCTCTTTATTTTCGTAGTGTGTAAAATTCGTCTATAAAAATCAATCGCATTGTGCATAACGCGTCCGCTCAAATCCGGTTTAATGAACATGATTGAAACCTTCCTGTAAAATAACCAGTCTTCTCGGTGCAGGCCTGAGACAAACCAAATGATAAACTGTGACAAACTGGTTACTCCCCCCCCCCCACACACACACATACAAAATGGGCGGCATATCATTTAGATAAAAGCTTTGAGTATCCAATGAAGAAACAAATCCATAAAAGACTAAAGAAAATGCACAATTTATTATATTATAATTGCATTAAAATGCAGACTTAAAAGTTTATTTTTTTTAAAGAAAATGCACAATGCCTGTCATTAGTGCCGAAGTTTCCCTGCATCCTTCAATGTATGACTTGAACTAAACTAAAAGTGCAAGAGGAAACACTCTTTTTTGTTCACCGAAATTTTCACACACACACACACAAATCCCATTTTTACAGACCAAGACCAGAATACGTTTTGCTCAAAAAAAGACAAGACGAGAGTGACATAAAATAAAACAAACATGAGAAGGATCTCTAAAGAACTGTTTTATATTGAAGAGCCCTCGGGCGGCAGAAGACAAACAGCTTGAAGGTGGACTAAGGAATAGCTTTATTTAAGAACGCGCCTCCAATGACCAATATTCATGTAAAAGACTTCCGTTCTCTCTGATAGATCTCGATCAGGATTGTACTGGGTCTACCAGGGACCATGCCTCGTTTTTCTTAAATCTTTCCCCCCAGACGGTAGACCGCTTGAGATTTTATCTTTGACATGTGAAATCGCCAGTTTTGCGAACTTGACTGTGCGGCTCTTTGGCGGTCTGTGTAAATCGCAATCAAGATGTTTTCTTCTTGCTATCACTTATACTTATTTCTTTATCTGTCAATCTCTCAACTTCTTCGCGGCTTCATGACCGCGTCTGCTCTTTTCCAGAATCATTTTCTGTCACTCAAACTCTTTCCAGTTCTGCGTTTCGTTCCTTTCCTTTTATTCCTTTCTGTCTTATTTACTTCTTCAACTCATCTACTTCCTTCTTTTGATTTTGTTTGAGTTTTCCGGTGCTGTCGTTGTTCTTGTTTTGGTCCATCAAGGATGATGAAGACACTCCTAGCTTGGTGTGTCTCACAGAATAATGAGTTGATATTATTTTATCTAAGAGAGAGAGAGAGAAGGGGGAGTCAGTGGAAAGCTCATTTTGAAATGAAAAGTTTTTATTGTATATTTAAAGAAAGTCAGACTAGTTTCTTACCTATTTTACCAGTGTATAAGATAATACTAAATCTTCAAATTACAGACTTTGTTTAACAATTTGATCTGACGATCTTAGACAACTTTAACTTTTTAAACGAAATGGTAAGTTACCCGCAAACTTTGCGGGTTTAAGCTGAGATAATGGAATTGATTTAATTAAATACGGAAGCGTGACTTCCGATTGATTCAGTAAAAAAGGACATTAAAAGACTGAACTCAATTGTCATAAAAGCACAAAAGCTAATTGGTGTGAACCTGCCGTCTCTTGAAAGCTTATATGAAGAAAGAATGTCAGCCAGAACAAAAAAGATCTTGAAAGATGACACCCACCCAGCAAAGAAATATTTTAACTTTTTACCCCACGGCGAAGACTTAGGGTGTTCAAAGGAAATATACGATTAGTAAATAGTTTCTTTCCCCAAGCCATAAAATATTTTAATGAAACTAGAATTGAGAGATTAGTTTAAAGGAAGGACACATTAGGATGGGGTGTTTTGTTGAGCGGGATAATTATGTTAAAAAAGTGCATGCATTTCTTGTTCGCTGTGACAGAAGAGAGAAAATGCTACACAGATAGATAGATAGATAGACAGATAGATAGATAGATAGACAGATA
>BMAT01011871.1:276598-297784 GCA_019649035.1 Elysia marginata | reverse complement strand
ACAAAAAAAACACTGTAGACTTTTACTATGAAATAGTACAGTATTGTGTACATGCACAAGAAAAGATAAATGTCGTAAGAATAAGAATTCTTTCAAAAACAGATAAAAAACATATTAAAAAGTGATCAAAATTATTGTTTACTACTAGGTTACATCTATGAAAAAATTGCAAAAAAGAAATAGAGAGTTGCTTTTGTGGAAAAAAATATTTAAAAGCAGTGCAAGGGGAGATTGATTGATGTCTATTCAGAGAACACTCACAAGAAGCTCATATTGCATGACAAACAATTATGAAAGAATTCTTTCCATAGAATTTTATAAACCTATATATGAACATGCTTTAGGCTAGACACAGAAGCCTTGTGGAAGCTACAGTTATCTATAAGTCTTCAAATCTTAATTTTTTTTTTTTTTATTTTTTTTTTTTGGGGGGGGGTGTAAGCTTCAACACAAACATCAACTGTTTTCCCCTTGCATCCTTCGTCTTAACTGAACTGACCTGCGCTCTATCATTTCTCTGCCGTTAGAGTCAGTGTAGAAAATGTTTCCATTGGACAGAGAGGAGCTGAACACAGATACCACGTCCATTCCACTTGAATAACTACATGTAATAAACAGATGGGGAGAAAAACATATATCTAAACAGAACAGAACTGGGAAAAACATTTGGATTTAAGGCAATGGACATTCGAATAAATAAGAAAATCACTAAGCTAAAAAAAAATATCACATTATGTAAAAAAGGAGATAAACATAACCTACCAAATCCACTGTGATATCTACCCAAAAATTAATTTACTTTAATTTACTCCTCCAGTGCTTGCTTAAATTGAAGAATACAGAGCTCTAAAAAGATAAAAAATGACAAAATCATGAGATTACTGATACCTAGTCAACTCAATGACCAGACCAAAGGCACGGGTGTCCATATTATTAGGATAGCATGGTGTCCCCTCAATTATGCTAACTTTTTTTATTTTCTATTCCATAAGTGCTCTTGGAAATAAGCGTTGGGAGGAAGCAATAACTACACTCTTATACTTTGCTACTTTCATCAACGCAACAGGTCATCTCATAGAATTATGTAAAAAATTCACATTGCATCGCATTATGCAATGCTGCAGCCTGTCATAAGCCTCCATGTTCATTGATTTAAGTCAAATTATCAGCTTCCCTCAGCAAATTTTGACTGTTTGTATACACATTTTTTTTTTAGAATTTTAAGAGGAACACAAGTTGCCAGAATTGAAGAAATTAAATCTTCTTCCAGAAACACAGGACTGAATTACACAAAGTTTACTCACGTTGCTTCAAGTCTTCCAACAGTCCAGTGGAACTCTGCAAATTTTGATGTGTTGTACAATCTCACCACTTGAGTCACTGATTTGGTAAAAGTTTGATGCACTTCTTGCACCACGTCGCCCTGTACAAAAAAATATTCATCATGTTGTCTGTCAGTAGAGCTAAAAAGATCAGCTATGTGTGAAATAGTTTTTTTTATTTGTAAAGAAAAACCTGTGCAAAATGGTAATAGTCACCAAAAACTGAAAGAAAGGTCTATAATGAAAAAGTAGTCATGGTGCTGCCTTATTGCCCATTTCATTTTTTGACCAAAAGGAGAAAGGTGAATTTAAGTGATTGTCTGAGTAAAGTGTATGTGTTAAGCAAAAATTTTTTAAACTATTGATTATCTTTTTAAATCGGCCCGCTTCTTCAAAAAAAATTTGTATTGGGGGATACATTAGATGATATGTCCAATATGATATGATCAATAAGATTGTTCCATTGTTGCCTCAGTCCTACTTAGGCACTACTGGCAGTACCATGACCGAATGCTGTAACAATCTTCATTTGTTGGTGAATGAATTTGAGTGGACACTCAGTTTGCCTGTACAAGGGGTTAGTAAATGAGTGAATTAGATGTAAGAATTGCCAGCTCAGTCAAAACTGGTTTTCCTTCTCCAAGTTTATCTCAGGTGACTTTCGTAAACTTATAATGTGTAAAGAGCTGGGAAAACCATCCACTTTGGTCAAAAAATGAAAGTTACATTTTTACATTGAAGCAAAAGAAAAGGTTGCCCATAATTAATTAAATTTAATTTGAAGACAATATGTTGAATCACATTGAAATTACGACATGTTTTTTTATGATCTCAAGTTGGAAATAAAGAAAAAATTTCTCTTTTAAGGGCTATAACTCTAAATGTGTATCAGCGACATAGCAGCTCCTCACATATATATGCTTTCTAAAGAATAACTGTTGTTTCCATCTACTGTAATGGAAGAACAGCAACAGATGGCGAGTGCAAGGGATGGAATTTTCAATTTGTTTTCATGACGTTTCAAAAGGCTAGATTATTTTCCTTCATCACACTTTTTCCACTCATGACACCGACACTGTTTAACATTTACACAAATGATCAGCCAGAGTTTGACCTCACATGCCGTTCATCTGTGCTGATGATCTCTGCCTTGCTGCCCAATCGACATCTTTCAACGCAATCGACACCAGACTGACAGATGCTTTGAGCAGTCTGTCCAACTATTACACTGAAAACTTGCTGAATGCCAACCCGAGCAAGACACAAGTGTGTGCATTCCACCTGAACAATCACCAGGTAAATACCAAGCTTGAGATCACTTGGAACGATCAAACGCTGAAGTATGACAAGCATCCAGTTTATCTTGGAGTCACCCTGGACAGAACTTTGTCCTTCTCACAGCATGCGATGAATGTCAAGGCAAAAGTTGCTGCAAGAAACAGTCTACTTAGGAAGCTAGCAAACTCCAACTGGGGAGCAGACCCTAAAACACTGCACACCACATCATTGGCCCTTTCCTATTCTACAGCAGAATACTCTTCCACAGTATGGGCCAGATCATGCCATGCAAAGAAAGTTGATGTAGAGTTGAACAACGCTTGCCGCATCGTGAACGAACAGCTAAGACCTACACCACTTCTGCTACAGTACAGGACAGCAGGGATCGCTCCACCGGATATCCGCAGGCAGATCCACGGAAGCACAGAAAAACACAAAGAAGAAACAGACCTAAGACATCCTCTGTTTGACCACAGTTATCCCAGAGCTAGACTCAAGACAGAACTGTGGAAAGCTTCCAACCAGATCAAGCCGCAAGCCACCGCCTTGAGTTATGGAACACATGGGATAACACAACAAACGAAGCCATCCAGCCCCCAAAAGAACATTTTCCGTCAGGAAGAGAACTGCAGAGAAAAGATTGGGTGACCCTCAACAGAGCAAGGGCAAAAGTTGGAAAGACAGCCAGCACACTGCACAAGTGGAAACTGAGACCCAACAGCCAGTGCCCATGTGGCAACCAGAACCAAACAATGGACCACATCCTATCTGAATGTACAGAAGGGCCTCACTGCACCTACCAGGACCTGAGGGACTGCACTGATGCTGCCCAGGCCTGGATCACACATTGGGGCGACAAGATATGATGATGACTCATGAGAAAGTCTCTCTGCATATGTGTAATCATAAAAATAGAGAGGGGAAAATGGGAAAATAAAAAAATAAGAGGACTTGTTTGTGAAAATCTGATTGTAGAAGTGTAGAAGATAAGAATATACTCAAAACGACACATTATTTTAACATTTTTTCTTTAAACCCTTCCAATTAAAGAGTACATGCCCTAAAGAATATTTTTCAAGCAATCATTTTATGTCCATCTTATTTATATTTAAATATAAATATAAAAAATTACCATTTATATTTTTGTATATTGAAGACTTCAAAAGACTTTCATTTACATTGGTAAGACTTTTGAAGACAATGATGACGGGAAAGACAGTAGTGTTCACCAGTTGATTGAGCTTAAGACTTACAACAAACACATACGCTAATAAAACATCTGGATTATTTTTGTTGCACAAGACGTCCAGTATGTACAGCAAAAAAAATTCTTCAAAACTAAAAAAAAAAAAACAACTTTCATACAATGTGCATCCTAAACTTGCAAAGCTGCCAGCACGTCTTCAGCGATTTAATAACCATTTAGCTTTTAGTTGTTGTTACCTTAATAACCTTGATAACCACAGGTCTATTTTGCCGTACAGGCTTTGCAGGATCAGTTCCAGGTACAAACACATAAGCCCCCTCATTTCTCTGGTTCATTGAAGAAGCATAGGCAGCAAAATCCTGAGAGATGGCCATTTTGATATGACTTGCCTTATTGCTCATGGAAACCAGCAGGCCTGTGTGGCTATTGAAAGTGAGGGCAAGGTGCTGTTGAAGCAAAAAAGAAAAGTAAAGAAAAGAGCCAAGTCAACGATTCATTAAGTCGTTCACTAAAAGTAGGCCTAAAAGTAGGCCTAAAACCAAAATTAGCATCTTGTGACAAATTTGAATGAGATGGATATATGAAATTCTAAGTTGTGAAGACACCTTTCTAAAATCTAGTTAATAACAAAGAATATATAGAGATCACTAACCAGTTCTCCTGTTACATATTGCATTTATAGCCATCGGTTTTCCATATTTATCATGAAATGTATTTAAAACTTTCATTATACATGTATACCATGAAAATAATTCAGTAATAAAAACTTGAACCTTTGGTAAAATTATTTTTTTCTCCATTTGAACAACAAAACAAGTTTTATCAAATGTTCTCATTTTGTAGACAGCTACACTTTTCTTTATTTAACCTGTGTATATTTTTAATTGTATTTAATTTCAAATTGTTTCTGTTATTCTCCATCTGGATCATCTAATCTAGACTTACTAAACACTTACTGTTAAAACAATTGAAGAAAACGATGATACTTGGGCAGTAATGAAAAATTAATTTTACCAATTTAAAAAAAAAGCACAATATTGATGCCTACAATACTTTGGTTTGATACTGAAGCTTAAAATATCATGATAAGCACTGCACTCTAAACTCTGAAGACTAATTGGCAGCTAACTTGCTGTTGAGAATAAGAATAAAATGAGAAATAAATAACCCCACGGTGAAGACATACCTCATTTTCAATAACAATTTCTTTGTCCTGCGCTGCTGACAGATGTGGCTCATGCACTGCACCTTCCTCTTCTGAAGAGTAAGAACCATTTAAACAAAGGAGGTATTATCACTTTTAACATGACCAGTATCTAGTATTTACATTGAATATAAAATACAATTGAGAATAAACAAGAGACACTGAATTTTTTTTATTGCAGTGGGCCCTATGACTACTTTTTCTATTGTATAGAAAAAAGCAAGAGAACTAAAGACCTACTTACGGTCAGATTTTACAATGTATGACGTGACAGACAATGGCGGCAGAGAAGTCAAAAAGGTCAACTCTGTGGGGGCAGATCCAGTAGGCCTCTCAGGAATGTCCACTATACCCTCAGGCACAGGCAGCATCTATCCAAAAATATAATAAATAAATAAATAAAACAAAACTTATCAAGTAAGGCTTATCATACAAACTAAGAAATTTTGCACTGTTCATTGTGATCTTTTAAAAATGCCGGCTCATGAGTCATTATTGCTGGTTAGAGGAGTATATACATTAAATAAGATTGGCAAAAAGAAGAAAAGGTATAAGGATAGGGAAACTTGTTATATTCAGGCTCTTATAAATATCCATATTCTATACCAAGTTACGTATGAAACATGTACAAATTCATTTGCTTGCTTCACTTCAATTTAAAATCTTCATGATTTTATGATTATTATGTTTTGCTTTTGATGTGAACAGATATCATAATCATCATAATATGCATTGTAAATCCAATACATAAATGATAAAACCAAGCTGAATTGTTACTTGGTATTTCATAAATTCTTGATCTTATTATCTTTGGCAAGTGCCCTTCAATGTATTATTTTACAATACAAATTTGCTTTCTCTTCAAGAATGATATACAATGAAATACAGTATGGTGGACCTTGTATCCAACAACCTTGGACTCAAAGAACCTTTGCATTCAACAAACTAAAAAAAATTCCGGATTTTTTCTCTTCTTTGATTTTTAGAAATGTCGTTGCATGGAAAAAACAAATTTCAAACTAACTGGTTTTTTTTAGCCTTTTTTCTGTAAGGTTGTTCACTTTATCAGGAATATAGCTGTCTACACATAACACATATAAGCAGGCTCAAGATGTTTGACTAAAAAATGGTTTTTGACAATTTCTTTGTCTTTCCATGTTGGGTTTTATATGAATCTATTCTCGTTAACATTGAGATGAGTGATTTGGATTTTCATGATTTCGAAAACAAACTATAGAGATAAAAACAGGGATTTTAAAATCCTTCTTAAGACCCATAGTTCCCCCCCTCCCCCCCCCCTTTTAGCCATTAAATATGTTATCAAACATGCTTCTTTACACACACTTGACCACTTAAGCGTTTTGGTTTTTTTTGGTGACCTGAACAACGATCTCTTGACCTTTATTTTTTTTTCTCATTACCACAGTAGGTACACATTGTTTAATGCTGGCCACAAAGATTTCACACATGCAGCCCCAGTGGTTTAATAATTTGGGTTGGAACTTTAAAGTTGTAATGCAGCAATACCTTAACCCTCAAACTATCATAATTTTATCTTCATTGATACAAGCATTTTTTTTACCTGGTGAGGAACCAGTTTCCTGTCCTTGTCATAAACAAAGTAAGTTCCTGGCTCCAAGGGAAACCTCACAGGTAGACTCACAGACCAGCTCAAAGGGTTATACAAAGTGACCAGGAACTGAGGAATCATAGCAAACAACAAAAAATAAAACACAAGTTACTTCAAGTAACCCAAAAATGTCTCTATTGATATACACCGACCGACTGGTTTAAGCTAGTCTTTGTCTTGTAATGAGCCAGTGTGAATGAATCAGATGTGGTAAACTTTAATTTGAGAAAAAGCCTCTTAAAAGCAAATTTATTCCTCCTGACATAGGTTTGATACGGTCATCTAATAACTTTCAATGTTAGAAAGTTGAGAAAAATGCATTGCTCAAAATAACTCCTAATACGGTAGTGTAGAAATTGTCACATCCAAATTATTTGCATTGGTCTGAAGATATTTGCATATTGAAAAATTAATATGATAGGAGGGGAATAATACATTATTGAAGTTGATATATTGCAATTTGCAGGTCAGACTATAAAAGTACAATGAGTATGATGTCAAAACATGTTGAAATTATCATGATATATTTATAACAAAAAACCATGCTGCTTATCTCAGTCATTATAGATAACTTGCAACATCTAATTACTTATTTATTTCTTACATAAAGGGTCAACTAAAAAACATGATGTTTATAGCTAATTAGACAGCAATGATATTTATGACGATGGTAAAATGAGGAGAGAAATGCGGAGAAGGTGGACGTGGTGATACAAAATGAAGTGACTATGAAAATACTGTGCTGTGAAATCAAATAATAAAACAAGCACTCACATCATCAGATTCCTCAGAGACTTCACAAGAACTTATATTTAGGCTAGGACAGAATTGTGGAGTGCCTAGCTTTCCTTTCACTTCTTTGCCCCAAAGTTTCTCATAAGCCTCAGCCATCACTTCCTGCAGAGTGAATGCATCAAATTTTTTTGGTTGTTAAAGGCTTGCGGCCCAGTAAAAAAGACACATTTGCATAAGAAAGATAAAGAACCTAAATTTTTTTTTAAAAACTGAATGCATGAATAGAGAGAGATGTATTAAGAGCAGAGAATGTTGGATAATGAAAAAAAAAAACCAAACAGATTGAGCAAACTAGCTTCTGAAAAAAAGTTCCTCATCGATTACAGCAAATTTATTATATGATATGAATAATAAAGAGACTGTTTAAATCTCAACCGCTTAAGTCACCACTGTTGCATAACTTATAGGATTCCTGTTTGTTATCCAAACAATTCTAATTGGATACTTAAACATACCCAAAGCTTCTTGCAGATGTAATACAATCTGCTCAACTCATAGTTGCTTGAGTCGATTTTCAGTGAATCTTTTTCTTTTGTGTATGTGTGTGTGTGTTCCATGAGGATAGTTATGTATAACAATTTAAATAGACTTAATTTTTCACTTAAGTCAATGTTATGTTACCTGGAGATCCCAGCAGACCTGATGATCTACTTCAGCAGAGTATGAATGAAAAAGTCTAGCTTTACCGTGTGATGATTTATTTTCTTTCGAAAAATTTTTTTTTCAGATGACCTAATACAGTTTAGTTGTCAAGTTTTACCAATTTAATGTTTTTGATTCCTTGATAACAATTTTTTTTTCTTCTGTGCATAATGATATATTTGGAAAATCCAAAATAAAGCCTTACCTCACAGTTTTCAGTAGCGCTGCTCAACACACTGTTGTAGCTTGCCAACACAGCCTTCTTTTGGGTGCCACTGATAGCAGTCATGCGCAAATAAAAAAAAAAACATAATTAAGAATTAAGAAACCTACGATATGAAAAATCATCAATAAAGATCACCATGAAAAAAAACTTGATAATTTTCTGAGTTTTTCAAACCTTTTTTTTTAATTTCATTTTTACAAACAGAAAGCATTAAAAAGCAAGAAATTGGCATTTTGCGTTACAATACAGTGTTTATACCTACAGTTGAGTCCATATCATTCAAATCTGGATAGTTTGAACATTTGCTTGATTTCAACATTTTTCAGATTACTGATTTTATCTTTCTGATGTTATGTGTACTGATAATTTAACTTTTAAATAATTTTAAGTTGTTTGTGCTCCCATGGGGGTTCAACATATCTAAACTGGACTGTAACAACAAAGCTTGTGCTGAACGCCATTGTGTGACTTACGTGATTGCATCGTGATGCTGCATCACTGCCATGGCATCACCTGATGTTAGGAAAAGGTAGGAGGGACGGTGAATTGTGAATTAATTGACAGCCCACAACTCTAATGATGGAATTTTGAGTCAAAGCTAAAAATGTACAACAGATAAAACAAAGCTTTTCTTAAAATGGCACATCTCATTAACTCAAGAACTATTTTTGGCTCACCGTGGTTTCCAATTACCCTATGGTTTATTGTATTCATGTCTTGTTATGGCTCAACGATGCTGTTAGAGAAAATGGATGAAAACTTCCTCCCTATAAATATTATAAAACAAATATTTGAGAAATCACTTTTACAAACAAAATTCCTAAACAGCAAAAGCTAAATGAAAACAAAAGAAAATGTTTAGATTTGAATGATATTGATTGTCAGATGAATTTGAAAAGTATCTTTCATAACATACCATGTTCATTTTGTAGACTGGTCAGAATTTACTCAACATATCAACTTATCTCCTCAAATTTGATGAACGAAAGTGCAAAAAAGGAACTGTGCAACAAACAACAGTTTAAGAGCGGACAAATGTTATTTCCTAAATGTAAAATGACTCCCACAGAAACCCACAGAAAATATTACACGACTTGACACTATTTAAAAAGAATTTTGAACGGCCTTTCCAGTAATTATAACTGTTTCACAAAGGGGTTTTTAAATTCTTATAAACAACAAACCACACTTTCCTCTTCTCACAATAGCTGAAAATGAAATGGCGAGATGTAAAATGAATGCATTGCTGTTCACAGCATTCTTATTCCTAACTGTAAAAGTTTCCCTAATGAAATACTACATGATGTGGTGCTTAAAATATACTCACGCAAGACATTAACTCGTTGAAAAGCTTCTGGCAGTGCAGAGAAAATGGATAGCTGCTTGCAGCTCTGAAAAAGAAGATTGTATTCAAAGGTACGCTTGAAATTCATATCAATAGCTCAGCACACCATGTGGTGAAATTCAAAGAATAGTTTATTTGATAGTGTCCCAAAACAGATATCTCTCTAGGGCTTGATGACACTTTGTCCAGTTAATCTACAGGGACATTGAAAATATTACTTTGATTGGTGGTACCTTATAATATTTTAGAACAAAACTTGTTCATTTGATAGACAATCTTCTGCAGCATTGAACTGATAGTAATAAAGCAAGTGGCTGTGATAAGGTTAGCATATGTACAGTTATTTTGAGTTTATGCCAATATCCGCAACTTCAACTAATAATTAATTTTAAATCACACAAAATATAGAAACTATTCATGCTATGACAAAGAACCATAAAGATAAGAATCTAGCCCAATTAAACAACAAATATTATCTTAAGGCCAAAGAATTAAAGTCAAATGAATTTGAGATTAAGAATTCTCTTGCAGGAGTGGTCAAGTCAGCTAATTTTCACAAAATCTCACTGTACAAACAAAATTATGGGACAATAGGCTAGCCTGGCTGTTACTGCAGGTCATGGAGTGTCTTGTGACAGCCATGTGTTGGCATGATGTCATTTTATTCGTCTCATAAGCTTGAAATATGTTCTGACAGAAAGCAGAAACTTTAAATTCTTTCTTGAACATTATAAACAAAAAACACCTTGCTGTAGGCCTAACCTAAATCTTACTTCAGTCTAAAACAATTTCAGCTATTATTTCATTGGAAATAGTGATGGAAAGGCTCAAACATTTATATCTGCCCACCTGCAGAATTTGTCCTGCTTGCCAAATGTGCCGTTTGAGTCCACCACGAGTCGTGTAGAAACCTGCCCACACCACATCTGTTATATAAGGTAAAAAGTCATCCTTCTTTGTGGGAAACAGAGGTGGTTCTCTTTTTATGGATGGGAAATAATCCTGCTGCTTTCTGTGGGGGAAAATGGGCATGAAATATGGATCTCTTTATTGTCTTACTGTTTTCTCTGTTTTAACTCATTAACCATGAAGTGATACTTTAATTTTAGATTTTTTTTAAACAATTAAAAACTAAGTTTTAAAAAAAATTGGAATCATAAGTTTCAACAAACTTGAATAAGTAACCTTAAAAAAATAACCTTAAAACTTTCCTCTCTCTCCCCTCTTCTGTTAAAGCATTTGTGTAATGATTAGAAAAATATGATAATATCTCAAAGACAGATAAAGTACTTTTTTTTATCCATCAAAGTATGCTGACTATACACCTGTATCAGCTTCTCTTTTAGAAAATTAAAGCTCATGAAATAAATCTAATTGGATGGTGGTTATCATTCTTGAACTTGTATTTTGGTTAACCAAGGACTACTAAGAACCATTAGCTAGTTAAGAATGCAATGTTTTTTTTTATAGCTAGTGGCCAGCAAAACATTTTCTAAAAAACCCTTTTTTTTTTTACATAAACAGAACCTCTAAAGTCAAATCAGCAAACGTGTGACCTGATATTTCAAATGATTAGCCATATATTTAAACTTCTTAGCAATTCTCAACTGGTATGAATTTGTTTTTTTAAATCCTCAAAACAGGTTACACAACTTCTCTAAAGGTCTTTAAAACCTCTTTTTCAAGAGTTTTCAGCACTGTAACGCTCTGAATGAACTTCAAATTTGTAATATTTCTAAGAAATAAAAAGCAAACAAACACAGCAGAAAAAAAATCTTACTGGTGCAATTTCATTTCTTGATTCACATAATAAGCATAGCATGAAGGTGTAGAGTAGATTAGGTTTATATCTTTTCTCTTTCCATTTTTTACCTGAAAGGCAACAAAACATGATGTATAATCATAATACAATTAAAAGCAATTTTGAGCAATATTCAGCTACCACTTGAAACAGTAAAAAGAACTCATTGATACTAAGTTAAAGCCATAGTGATGTAGAGATGGTAATCAGAGTCAATAGAAAACAGAAACATTAGGAATACAATAATTTCAAGAATAACATGATGTTTGTGTGTCGTGAACTGCAAAGAAAAGGGGAAACAACACAAACTGCCTAATCATAGATAAGATAAGAAAAGAGGCTGCACATTTTCGCTATAGGCCAAGAGACAAGAGAAGATGTAAAAATCATATTACCACAGGAATGCTTGATGGAAGTTGAGAAAGACCAACACAATGAAAGAAGATGTTGGACTTTGGTCTCATAGCTAAATTGAGAGACATAGGTTTACTTAGAGCTACCAAGAACCAAGAGACATTGTGTAACGACATGAGTACCAGTGAAGCAAGACAATTGATGGGTAGGTAGAATGTAATGCTAGTACTAAGACAACACAAAAAAGGGAACCTTATCATATTTAACCTGCACACAGGTATAAAATATCCAAATTGCATAACATGCTTTGGTGTCTCAATAAAAAAAAACTATGCCCTTCAGGAAGTATTAGATTATTGTTAAGTAGGTCAGTCTTTCCTTGTTGTTTAAAGTTCTACATCTTTGCTTGATCCAAATATAGCATCTGTGTAAGGAGTTGACCATGACTCTATATTTCAACCTGTTGCTTATTTACATCATTTATCAATTATCAATCATCAAGCAAATAAATGTACCTGTTGAATTGCTTCGTCCATGTTTGTGAACCATAGATCAGGTCTTCTGTACCCAAAATCAGATCCCATAGGCACCAATAAATGCTTTGTTTTAAAATTTGAGGCCTGCAAAAAAGGGAAGTTTCAATATATGCAAATGTGCTATGATAACTTACTAAAGTAATTAACTTGCAATACCCCCCCCCCTCTAGAAATGATTATGACATTTTGTCATAACTTCTAACTGACATGAAGCCCCTTTTGTGGCTGGAACAGATCAAAGGTGATAATCAAGAGCTCAACTCTAAAACCTCATCTGCATTTTGTGTCAACAGCTGTAAAGTCTTGTCAGTTTTAAAAATAATTCTTGACAGAGCCAACTGAGATTAATTTTCACATCTGTGTTCTATTTGCCTATATGATTAATAGACATTGAAAATTGTCACTGCCCTTTATAAAACACCATATTCAGAGAATTTTTTTTTAAATTTCGTATGGCTCCTGTTCATAAACATACTATCTACCTTTTAACAATACTCATAGCCTTTTTCCTGCTTTCCAGGGATGACACTCTAATTTTCTGAAAACTGAAAATCTTTGCGTTACGCTGCTGCATATACCAAAAAGCCACTTGGGGGAGCAATGAATTGACATTGTTCATGGAATCAATTTTGCTCAAATTTAAGTGTTTATTCAGTTTCTCAGGCTTAAAAAAAAAACGAAAAAAAAATTAAAATAAATGAAAATGGCATCCCTGGATTTCTGATTTTCTACTTGCAGTCTATTTGCATATCCTCATTACTTAAGGAAACAAGTGCTGCATCAGTGCATCTTAGAGGTTTAGGTTTAGGCTTTTTTTCTTTCATTCAAGGTAACCATCTTTAAACAGTTTAACAAGAAGCGTATCCTTGAAGGAAAAGTGTGGACTGTCTCCTACCTGGTAACTTTTAAAAACAATACCAACTGAGCTATCTAGGCCCCCCTTTTCACTTGGAAACACGTCTTATAAAAGCAAAAGTAGATCACAAGTCACTAGTTTTCCCTTTGAGATATGTCACATGTGAAACAGGGTTCATCCTCTCATCATGTTTTTCGTTCAATGAAGAAAAGTTCAACGTTTGAGGATAACTATAGGCTATAAGATAACTCCTTCCTTTTATATTAAATAACTTTAATAATTAGTAGAATTGTATTGCTAAAGTATAATTTTTGCATACCACTTTATTTTATAAGAAAAATCTTTATGACTTACCCTATTTTGCAATGTTATAATAAAATTTCTGAGGGTCGACGGAGATTTCTGTAAAAAAAGAAAGACAAGATAAATAAAAGCCAAGTTAAAAATAGGTAAAGGTAGAAGTTCATTAGGTTTAAAGTAACACAAATAAAATCTTTACATCAATACAGAAAAATTAACATCTATGCTATTATTTTTCACAACCAGAAAATTTCCTCGCCTAACCTAATCCACATCGTTGGGCAGAAGAACCGAGAACTTCATGAACTGTAACTTAAATGCCAAATGCATCAGGCTGGTCTTACAAACGATGTGTTATTACTTTTCTTTTTTTCAGCCCCAGATATGACCTGTCCTATGAAAAGGAAGTTCATTTTTAAGAACTGACATTAAGGAAAATTATGACGCAAAAAATTAATATGTGAAACTCTTAGGGTTGGTTTGTCGTTTTTCTAATGATTTTAATGCTAACTTATAGCAGAATCGATATAATGTAATGACTTGTAAGACTAAAAGGGTCCACAGAGAGAAAGATAGAAATGAAAAAGGGATTGAGACAAAAGACACACAATCAAACAAAGAAACAGAGAAGACAACATAGGCAGGTAGGTAAACAACACACAGGTGTCGTCATCATCATTGTTATTGTTGTCATCTTTTATGATTATTATCACAATTGTTCTTATTATTAGCCTACTGTATTATTATTATCACCATTACATTATCATCGCCATTATTGTTATTATTATTGTTATTATTATTGTTAATAATGTATTTATTCCTGCTTTTTATTATTGTTGTTAAACAATGTTACTACTATCATAACTACTCTTGTTGTTATAACGATTATAATTATTTCATTTTCTTTGTTATTATTTTTATAAATACAGTTGTTATCATTATTTTTAACTCTATAACAATGGCTGGACGCTGTCAACGTACGGTGCACCATTTTATATCCACGGATGGACGCTGCCAGCGTCCGATGTATAGTCATAACTAAGAAGGGGAGAAAGACGTACGTCCAAAACTATGAAATAGTTTGACCCCGGATGTTGATTATAGTAGATTAAACTTCCAAGAGAAGTTAAATTTAACTCTTTTAGCGATATTTGCAGCGATCTAGAAGTTACAAACGCACATGTAGATCTAGACCTAGAAAAATTACGCGCAGAAGTATGAGATAATTAAATGGTTAAAGAGTTAAGTAAGCATAGTCGATAAAACACATTTAATAGAGGTCCCCATAAATGCAATGGTACCTACACCTTGGCTGCAGTCTCACCAAACTGTACGAAATGGTTTATGTAATCTCTGCCTTTTCTTTTTACCTTGCAGAAATACTGCTTTCCTGACCTGGTCAGTTAGGAAAGGATTGTTATGTTAACTAGGGAAATATTGTTTCAAGTTTTTGAACTTTTTTGTTTTGCTTCTAAAAATGCTCAAAATACTGAGTTAGTCTTATCTGTACTTTTTGTGTTTAGTGCTTTACAGCACCCAATGTATTTGGTGCTATATAAACCCATTATCACATGGAATTACATTACATCCCAGACATATCTCTTGTTAAACTAGTAAATAGTAATACTGATAATGTAGTTGTCTGCAATTTTAAACAAAGTACATTGTAACATAGTAAAATTATTAGCCTTGTCTATCTCAGCTATGGCGTTTCGCAAATGAATTTTTTAAAAAAGAATCTTAAAGCTTGGCTTTTCACGTCTTTTGCCAATTTCTTTGGAGCTAATTTAATTTAATTTTGTAATTGCTCTCTCTATATATTTTTAAAGAACAATATTTACTTGATAGCATGGATAATTTATAGATGATTGCATTGTTAGTCAAACATCTAAACTTAATGACATCTTCTCTTGTAATTGGTGCAATTTTTTGAGTGCTTGTTCTTTATTGCTAATCTTAATGTAAAGAGCTTTGAGCTACAAAAGAAAAATGTGCTAAATAAAAGTTATTTATTATTACAAATGAAAACACCAAAGACAAAATACTCGTTATTCATATCGGATGTTAAAAAAATCAATATCAAGAAGGCAATGGTGCCAAGCTCTATAGTTTGTCTTTTATAGGCTTACATTCAGTAAGGTATAAAAAGTGATGGCTAGATATAAACATTAGCGCAAGAAAGATAGTGTTAGAAAGATACTCACAAAGGCATTTTCGTTCAAATTTTCCAAGACATAGCCATTAGGAGCATAATACCCATCAAAAGTTACATGGGTAAACAATGCTGACCTGACACCTGGGGATGTACAAGCCATATAACTTACATTTTTGCGTAGAGACTAGATAGCTGGAAAAAAAAAATTGGCCATATCATTACTAGACTTAAAAAATGTCACATAACTTAAGTTCAGTTCAGACAATTTGAAGCTCAAGGGAATAAAAAACTAGCTTTAAAATTATCAAAATACTGAATTATCAGAATACATAATAATAAGAATGTTAATCTGAATATAGTCCAAGTAAAGCAAATATTCAGTTATCCAAGTTAAAATTACATGGACTTGAAATGTATCTGACTATAGAGTGAATCTCTGCAATAGCATGAAATTCAGGTTTAATATTTTCTTTTAACTACTTGAACAGTCAGGACTTTTGCATTCTTATGTCGAACCACAATTTAATCAAAAGACCTAATTTTTTTCTTAAAAACCCATACAAACAGAAAAATAAGGAAAAAATTACTTTTTTAACATCTGACTAAAGATTCATAAAGTTTGCTGGTGACATACATGATCATAAGTTATCATCACCTACAAATTGACGTCACAAATCTAACTTCTTCTAAATAATTTGATATTTCTTTCCAACAAAATCAACTTAGTCAAAATTACCCAGATTTTTTTCACTTGTTAGCCAAACCATCTCCAATTTTTTCTCCTGTTTTCTCTTCTCCTTATCAAAATCAGAAATTCTTCCAATAAAGAGAGAATCGTATCCCATCTGAAAGTAATTAGAGACAGAAGAAAAAAAATCTTTGAACAGTGACAACAAACTGAAACAGAAAAAGGTGTCACTTCCAATTTGTTAGAGGTCATTGAACATAATAAAAAAGCATGTAGAACTCTTTTACTATTTATATAAAAAGTGTAGGGTCCTATATGTTGCTCTAAAAAAACTAATGCAACTAAGATTACTTGTCCAATGTTGGACATAAGGCTTCAGCATTTTTAATCGATGAGATAACAGAACATGCAAAACAAGTGCGCAGGCAGTTTTAGACGAGTAGGTACCTGAGCAAATATACTCGCATGTTCACTAGAATGACCAAACTGGTCTACATGCCAGCCCGTGCGTGTCTGAGCACACGGTCCAAGGGTCTCGCGGATGAAGTCAAAGCCTAAAGTGTGTTGGTCAATGATGTCATTGTAGAGAGTGACTCCAGCATCACTCATGACCCAGCCTCCGTTTACTATTTCCAAACGACCTAGGAACAAAAACAACACAGTTAAAAAGGGCCCTCAAATGAAAATATCATTTTATGTCTTGCTTCCAGGGTAAATGAGCAGGATGATGCAATTTTCACCTTTAAAGGCATTGCTATTCGGAACAAGATAACTTTTTAGGCTTTCAGAGATCAATACTTTGTGATAGGATATTGGAATCAAAATGTGAGGAAAAAGAAAAAAAATGTCTTTTGATGCCATTTTCTCAAAAAAGGAAATTCCAACTTCCGACTCATTTGCCCTGTATATCAATTTTCAAAGACAATTCTATCAACTATCACTATATACTGAGCTCTTTGGTTCATGAAAAAAATGAACTTACTTTTAAGGCCAGAAGGTTTGAGAAAAAAAAAACATGAATAACTATCACTACACATGTTCAGCAATCAGCTAGATAATTGTGTATAAAAACAACTTAAAAATCCATAATGAACAAACTGCAAGCCTTTTTGGGTCAAGTCTTTACAACCATTTGAGCTTGAACTCATCACAAAATCAACTTTAATTGCTTTGATCAGCGTAAGCTTTTGTTTGTTGTTTTTGTTTCCTTTTTTGTAACTTTCTTTATATTTACAAAACATAATTATTTACAAAACCTTTCAAGCAAAAGGTTCTATTTTTTTTCTTTTAAATCCTGGTTTGACTATTCCACATGACTGATAGCAGTTATTTAACATACTGTTATACTAAAATGCTACAGAAAACCTAGAGCACAAAAATATGTACTAGTCACAGAAAACCATGTATCATTTACTTGAAGAATAAAATAAAAAATGCAAGTAAGAACAACTCACGCTCTTTAATAAGCTGCCTGATTTTGTTTCTTTCACTCGCAGATGACTCATGCCAGAAGCGGGCAAAATATTTCATCTCGGCAAATATAAAAGTCCTTGATGGATTTTTCATGAGCTCTTGAAGTGTGTTGTTCAAAATGCAACGTACACACCCAGCATATAAAGTGTTGCCATAGTCACCATCTGGTAGAGAGAAAAAAAATCATTATGATAAGCTGTGATGTAGGCAGCTAATTTGTTTGTAGACCTACATCTGTACAATGTTACTACAATCATTTTCTTTCACTGACATGATTGTGGGTTAACCCCTTTGTGACATATAACATACGCAGTGCGCCCTACTTTTCATGACATGGTGCCAACCAAACATATGTTGTATGTCCTCCAATCAGCCAAACTTGCCATTCCCCCCACCTTGTTTAGACGTACAAGATACATAATATTTTTCACTGACTAGCAGAGGCTTTAAAAGTAAAGTAACTTAGAGTTCATTTCATAATTAATTTAGCAATGTTGAAACTTGTACAAATCATCCTAGTCTTCAAATTCAATCAGAACAAGGTTCGTCATAGCAATTGAAAATACTTCCACTACACAGGGGTTAAGCTATAGATATTACTCTTTCTGTACTTTTTACGTACACTGAAGACTAAAGAATAAGCAACCTATTCAATTTAACTAAATGCCGACAAGTTCACTAAAAAAATACATCTCAAAAATAAACATCAATGTTACTATATATGCCATTCAAAAAATAGACTGGTCTGAAAATTATAACTTAGGACAAATAATCTGTTTGTTGTTAAAAGAATGTTTGTTATCTTGCTAAATATAACTCTCAGTTTTTAATGTAATTGGGAAATAGTTGAGTTAACAATCAGCGTAATCCATTTAGACTTTTTCCAAGGCCTTTCGTGACGTTCACTGCCACATCTTTTAAATAAAATGGTATTTTGGTGTTATAACTTTTTTGTTCTTACTGGAAATAGAGACATTAGGATTTCCGACTGGTAGATTATAAAAAAATCAGCAGCAACATCAACAACAACAACAACAACAGCAACAACAAAGATGTAATAATAAGCATCTAATCAAGTTGCATTATAGAACTTACCCCCTTGCCCTGTGTAGTATTCATCCACAGACTTGAGCCAGCCTACATCTATGTGACTATGTGGTACTAAATGAACATTCAACACACCTTTCTTCACCTTTGGACATGTCTAGATGAAAAGAAAAAAATGCACAAGGAGTTTGAGAGAGAAAAAAAACACACAAAAAGTAGTCCAAAAATTTAAATGTGAAGGAAAGAAGCCCATTGACCTGTCAATTAGATTTTATGCGTCAATTTTCAAATTCAAGTATTTAATATGAACAACTGCCAGAAAATTAGATCATCTATGAGCGATAATAGGGATATAAAGGAAATCATTAATAACTCAGGGCATCACTGATTTCATTTGAAACTTCATCTCTATAGGTCTAAACCATACAAAAAAAATATTATGGTTGTCTCAGGCCCATCACATAAAGAATATTAAAGATATATATTACAAACAAAATGTCACCAATGTTGATATCATCGCTAACGTCTATTAGTAAGTATACATCTTTTAGATGCAAGCTGGATGGTGTTTTAGCATATAAAATAAAACTTGTTTTCGTTGCTTGGTTTCCTCTATTTTAATCCACTAATAATTGTCGAGCAGTGGAGATAGGGTTGGAGGCTATTGTTAAGTATAAAAGCCTACATTAATGGCATTTACCTGCACAAGTTTGTTTCCAAACTCATGAGACATAAAGGTAGCTAGCTAAGCCTTATACTGTGGTGGCCTAGGTTGCTAGCCTTTACTGATACCTTTCTTTCTAAACATGAATAGAAAGCTTAAATCAGAGACCCAACATGAACATTAAATCAATGACTGCAATTGTCCACAATGATAAAAAGTTTTATAAATTTAGGCTCAACGCCAAAAACGTCAGTGTATGATTGTAACTTAGTAGACAGTCTGTTAAGATTACGTAAATAAAACAAAGAAGTTCCGGAATCACACTAAAGGGGTAACTTAAAATTAACATGGTGTTAACAGAAAAACCTTGATTGTTTACACTGAAGGGGAATGTCTCATATTGAAGACAAATGAGTTGGAAATCGGCAATTCTTTTTTGTGAAGACCTATTTATTTCTTTTTGTCTATATCTCTAAGCAACAAAAAATTAAACATCTTTTTCCAAAATATTGATAATTCTATTAAATTTTTTCCATTTGCATTTGGAAGCTTTGAAAAATGTCTTGTTCAAAACAGCATTACTTTGATGGCGTAAATGGGGACATACGAATCATTCATTCTGGACACTATTTCCTAGGACAATTTAAGTACTTTCAGAATATTTGTAAACATAAAACTGCTTCATAAAGCAGCAGCACAAAAAGAGGCTTTAAAAAGACCATGTCAATCACTTATGTAATATCTAACGCAAAATGAGTGAGTTCTTACTCTATGTTTACTGTACTACACAAATGTGTGAGTGATGTCCCTTGCCTTCTAAGGGAGACAAACAATATTGAAATTCGGGGGTTATTGCATGACTTCGTTCTAATCTGTTGTCTGCTAGTTCTACGTCTTAATGTACAGTGTAATATAAAAGATTACAACTTATTTCAAAACAATTACGAAAAATTACGTAACAGAAATTGAGTTTGTAGACAAGCTCTAAAGTATTGTTATAAATAAAAATCTGTAGTCCCACAAAAGACCACAGGAAACAAACCTACACACCATGACATCTAATCGATTTCAGAGTACTGACAAAAAGATTATGGTCGTCCAGAAAAAAAAACCTCACGAAAATTTAAAAAAAAAAAAAAAGAAAAAAAACAAATCATCATTTCTGCAATCAGCTCTTTGTTCATTTTAATGTGAGCAGTTGACCAATACGCTCACCTCGATATGACAATACGGTTACCTCTCCTTTCTATGCGGTTCTTCTATGCCTGCACAGAATTGAGGCGCAATATAATCAAGTGCAGAGAGAGAGAAGAGGAAGGAGGTAGACAGACGGATAGAGCGGGTGGGGGGGGGGGCGTGCTGGTTGGGAGAATCCATTTTCTCATAGTCTGTGGCATTATGACATAGTTTACATCTATGGTCTAGGTTTACATCTATGAAAACAAACCGGCCGCACAAGTGACTGTGGGGGTGGGGAGAGATTACAGGGGTTGCACACCCCCTAACCCTTTTTTCCCTCTCTAACTCTCTCATATACCCTTTGACTAGCCAAGTACTTCTCAGAAGCATTTTTTTTTCTTTATTTGTCAGTGCGAATGTGACTTCCTTTCTTTTCAGAAATATACACAATCCTTTACCTTTAAAAAAAAGGGGGGGGGGGGGG
>BMAT01011871.1:231992-242055 GCA_019649035.1 Elysia marginata | reverse complement strand
GAGAGAGAGGTAATTTAAACCCATAGAGTGTACATGTACATGTAGTATGGAATGAATCTCGTCCCTTTTTATTAATTTTAAAATACAGTGTAGGCACTTACTTTTTTTTACGCTTGGAAGATATAGGCCTATGTACATGTGATCTAGTGGCGCTAAAACGTAAATCAGGATGTGTTAAGGTTTCTGGCCTGCAAACGCGGAAATTACTTTGCTTTCCTATACGACCGCATGTCATGTGTATTTAGAGGTCACAGTTCAGCCTAGTACATTTAAAAAGCACTTGTTAGGGTTGGGAGAATGGGGCTGAGACGGTTGAGACTCAAGTCTAACCCATGACATGATGGTATGCAAGCACCCATGAAAATAAGGAAATCTGAAGTAAAAAAGAACATCACCCAACATGTGAGTCAATGGAGTGCAAACAAAGCCTGCATGGTTAACCGTTCATATCCCCAGCAGAGAAAAGTTACACAAATTTGAGGACGCTTCTGATAGACGTGACTTGAGTTTTAGTAAAAAGAACATAGCAGATCCCCTCTTAACTGAGCCAGCCCTATCGATTTTTTTAAATATGAAGAGATTTGTGACATCTATAATTTACAATGGAGTTTCGGGCTTGCTCTGTGGTGACCTAGGGTGCAACGGAATAAGATGCTGGCAGTGGCAGGTCAAATATTTTTTGACTAATTCGTTAAGGTGTAGCATAACACATGCACCGTTCTGCAAGTCCGCAGAGAAGAAGAAAATGGTCATGACAGATACGTCGAGTAAATGATGGTTGATTCTTTGAGTCTATATACAGTGGAATCCAATTAAAAGTCAACACCTTTTAACTTTAAGGGAAACTCCTGGTTAAACTTTGTTTCACAGTCCCATTTTGTATTTCTTTATATCTTTGTAATAGTTAATTTTAAAGTCAACACATTTTTTTCTGTCCCGGGATGTTGACTTTATCAGGATGCCACTTATAATGTTTTCCACATTGTCGTTCAGGTTCTCTAGCTTATTTTTTTAGAAAATCCAGCTCAGATATTTTTTTCCAATTCCATGGAGCAAAATCAACTTTGAATAATCGAAAAAAATAATCATGTTTGTATCGCGATCTAAGACCAATGCTGTGCAGCTGCACATCTTAAAAATGATGCATGTATTCAGAAGAAATAAAATCAGTGATAACCTCAAGATAGAAAAAAAATAACTTTTCGCCTGCCTTCATTGCATGTAGTGCTGGGGCAAGGCCACATCCTACTAGTACTAACTCTCGAGTGATGGGGCAAGGCCACATCCTACTAGTACTAACACTCCAGTGATGGAGTAAGGCCACATCCTAGTAGTACTAACTCTCGAGTGATGGGGCAAGGCCACATCCTACTACATGTAGTACTAACTCTCGAGTGATGGGGCAAGGCCACATCCTACTAGTACTAACTTTCCAGTGATGGGGCTAGGCCACATCCTACTAGTACCAACTCTCCAGTGATGGGGCAAGGCCACATCCTACTAGAACTAACTCTCCAGTGATGGGGCAACGCCACATCCTACTAGTACTAACTCTCCAGTGATGGGGCAAGGCCACATCCTACTAGTACTAACTCTCCAGTGGTGGGGCAAGGCCACATCCTACTAGTACTAATTCTCTAGTGATGGGGTAAGGCCACATCCTACTAGAACTAACTCTCCAGTACAAGAGGAATAACCACGTGAATTATTTCCTATTCAAATTTGTTCCCTTGGACTTTGGAGGAATGCCTCGCTTTTGAGTCGCAACATACACGTTAACAACTGCTTGGCCTTAATAAAGGAGTGGAGATCTCCAAAGTCAAGCTGCGCTCCAGTTCGATGAGCATAAATTTCTACTTCAAATGAAGGAAAAATATAATATACATGTACTTTATATCTGTATGCCCTTATATTGCAGGACAAAATATGGTTAATTCAAAGTTAAGCTTTGTTCCCATAGGCAGAGCTACCAGCCCCTACCCAACGGTTCAACCAGCTCCAGTACTTGAAAAGCTCTATTTCAGCATTTTCCAAAGCATTTCACTTTCAGTACTCACTACGAGAACAAGGTCCAATAAATATAATAGACGTATCTATAGGACCCGTATAATATGAGAAGGTTATTTGCGGAAGTTAAATTCTTGATATGTCAAGTTGAACTGAACCACTTTGAAATTGATAACTTTACAAGAAAGTTATGGAGTTTACCCGAAAAGACATTGAATTGTTGTTTTTAATGATCTGTTGCATTTTGCAAGTAATCTTCTCACCTTGTAGACCTAGACTTAGTTTCTCTCCAATTTTAGTAATCACCGACATTTCCCAAGTCACAGCTAATTTCGGTATTTTAGGTGTGACATCAGTACTTCAGTATTTTGGTGGTCATTCTGGCACTAAAATTCACATACATGTACTGGAATTGGTAGCGTCAACTGGGGTGACTGAGGCGGTAAGACCACTTTTTTTACAACTGCACATCATAAATTTACACATAATCAATCTACAGCGTACACTGTATATCTATCAACATTTTATATTATATTAGGTCAAAGATAAAAACTACCTTCACAAATTTTTTCCACTTCAGAACAGTATTTTTGAATTTGAAAGTAAGATAGAATTTTAGTGCATGGCCTTGGGGTGACTAAGGACCAGCTGCTTTGTATATTTCATAGTAAAAAAGGCACCTGGTTTAAGTAAGTCTAAGGTGACTAAGATCACCTGTAAAAATTGAGTTAAACTGATTAAGCTTTAACTCATTACATATACTTCCTTGAGGTCTTCTGCATTTCCAACCGATGTGACCCCCAATAACAATAAACGTACTGTATTTTATAATTTAACAGGGATACCTAAGATCACTCTTTTTTCATTTTAAGGCACTTGGAACAATCGCCTTATACCTGCATTAAATGCATGACACTGACAGTTGCTCTTTTTCTCATTTAGATAAATTGTTATTATTATAGTTTATACATGCATAATTTCAACAAATTTGTGCAACTTCAAAAAACAGTTAAAGAGTACAGTGGAATCCGCTTAAGTTAAAGCCTATTTAAGATAAACTAGGTTTTTGATCCCTTTGTTTTCTTTATAATGATACTGCTGAATATAAACTTTGGATAAAATAAACTTTTTATTTGGACCCAGAGGAGTTCATCTTAAGAGGTTCCACTGTAATTCAATTGTTAAGCGATAACCTAGGTACTGGTCTTACTCTTAGTCTGGTGGTATTAGTTACCCCAGGGTTTGAAATATGCGGACTAGACTGTAAATGTACATGTATTTTGACAGTACAAATTTCATCCAAGCTTTTTAAAAACACAACAGACTGAGAGAGGTCACCTTTTTATCTTGGATAAGGAAGGTAGCCACTTGCGCCCAAAACAGTCAACTGTCTTTAACTTTTAAGTTGAAACTAATTCACAAACAGTACATGAAAATTGCACATAACTTGATCTTTAGTTTACCTCCGATGATTAGTTTTATCATCTGGAGATTGACTTGGAGACTCTACATGTATTTGTATTAAGTGTTGTACATGCACAATGTATTGAGACAAGTGAATTAAAACAAACACTAAGTTCATAAAAATAAAATTTTGTTCCCATGGTGTTTAAAATGTTATTCTAGGCCTACATAACTATATAAGTATGAATTGTTACATCAGCTTAACTTAATTGCATGAAAAAACAAACTGCTCTTCTCTATAATTATTCATGTTATGGTCAGGTTTGCATTAATGATACATGTAACTCACAATCACATAGACACAGTCAAGTTAATCTTTAAAGAACAAAATTTAGTTTTCCTTTATCAATGCAATAAAGTACCGTACATTTATGTTTTCTTCCGTACATTTATAAGTTTTCAACTCCAAGGACACTCGCCTGTTCTTGTAAGTTTAAGATTAACCCTTTGTTTGCCTGCTAGTGCTACATCAAATTTCCACTATGTGCTAGAAAATGTTCAAATGTGGATAGGTAGAGAGGACCTATATCTAGATCTACATCTACAATTTGAAAGAAAAAGACCTGCAGAAATTAGATCTACTGTTTTTAATAAGGTTCTAGATTTTTTGTAAACATGTCAGAACTGCCAACCCCTAATCAACTGGCTCCAGTACTTGTAACTAATGTAAGCCCCTATTCCAGTATTTTCCAAGGCCTTACAGTACTCACATTGAGAGCAAGATCCAACAAATAAGATTCAAGAAACCTTTATACAAAGTATTACTTATTACAGGGATGCAAGCGGCTCATGCTAAAAAAGCAGGAAAATTTTACACTCTGTAAACTCCCTTATAGAACTTTGGATAGACCAATTTGAAGAGATAGGTACAACTCTGTACCTGTGCCTACGCAGCTATACTACATGTACCAACAATAAAAATTTGATTTTCTATGACTTCTAATTTTGGATATTTTCTTTAACATTTGAGTCATAATTTTACTGCCTTTCAGCTGAAAAAAAACTGCTAAAAAATTAAAAAACTTGCATCCCGCTTATAGTCAGGTATGCAAGTGCCTTATGAACGAAAAGCTGGATAATTTTGAACAACTTTAAAAATTGCTCCACCTGGCACTGGTATTGGTAACCAAAAGCTGCCCCACAAACATGTAGAATCTTTGATAGATCAACTAAAACTAAAAGAGATACATGGAGATGGCCTTCACATAAGCCAAAAGCAAAAGAACTACAGTGAAATCCGTTTGGCAGTCCGATTCTGTATTTCATTATACCGGGTACCTTTTTTATGGTTAAACTAGTCAACCTTTGGTTCAAGTCAGCACATTTTTTTGGTCCCAAGGTGTTGGCTTTATCAGTATTGAATTTGGTTTGTTTTTAATCTAACTCTGAGCAATGAGGGGTTTTCTTTTTAACATTCTCTTCTTTCCATTTTCCTGCTTCTTTAGCTATAGAAAACTGCTAAAAAATTGAAATTCCTGCAAAATCGGGAAACTTGCATCCCTGTATAGTTTCTAAATCTATTCTAAGTTTCTGTATTTCAATTTTCCTTATTTTCAGTTAAGTTTCCTTGAGAAAAACTTGGCCTCAAAAAGCATTACCTCTAATTTTATAACTATGCAGACTGGTGCATTTTGCATGTAACCTTCTCCATTTCACTGACCACAAATATTTTTCCGACGTCAAAACCAATTCCAGTATTTTATTTTTTAGGTTTGATATCAGTACTCCAGAATTTTGGCTATCATTCTGGTACAGTAGTATCCGGTTAAACGCACCCTACGGTTAAACTAACGCCAAATCGCTATGACCAATTTATTTCTATATAATCAGTATACCCTAAATGCACATCAAATCGGCTAAACGCACGCTATGAAATTGGGAAAATTTACCTTTTAAGTGGACCAGGCAACCATTGGGATGCAAGCTAGCTCGTTTCGAGGGATAGGCCAGCATCACTCCACAGAAAAATCGCATGTTAAACGCAGGCCTATCTACCCACGCATGTTGTGTGAAGGGTTAAGACTTGGGGGTAGGGGTGTGAAGAGAGAGGGTAAAAGGTGGACAAAGACCTTTGAGGCGTGGATGAACAAATCAGATGATGCAAATTACCAACATCTTGCCCGCCCATACTGTAAATGTAATATACTGAGTGATAGTGACAGGTGGACTGCAGGCTAGCCCTTGGCCTATGTAGCATTGTGTGATTGGCTTTCTTCTAGTCCGATCATGCCTCCCCTCCCCCTTTTGGTGCAGGGCGATAGGCCTAATTGCTAGACGTAAGCCTTTCTACATGTCAGAATGTTGTGATTCATCTGTTCTCAATCTCTTTAGATCCTAATTCAAGCCAATTTGAACTTCTAAAGCCTCGGAGATTGTTATATAAAAAATATTTTACTTTTCCCACTTTTGGAAATAAAGAAACTACATGTTCTGAGAAAAAGAAAGAACAGACCCCCACTCGCCCCCTCCCCCCAAAAAAAAAACAGAGATAAAAGATCCTTTAAACGATGTACATGTATTTCTTGATCCTACCTACCGTCCATTCATGACGTTTGTACAATCAAAGGAAACAATTCGGTTTTATTGTAATTATTTTACTACTTTTCATAAGTGCACGCATCTCCTAAACGCACGCTATTTAGGTCTCCCAAGTGCCATGTGTTTAACCGGATACTACTGTACTAAAATCGATACTCTGACATGTAGTACACTTGGTTAATCAAGCACTAGAGTATGTACACAGTGCTATTAAGTTGTTACAATTTATAAGAATAAACAGTGGAAACCTCCAAAAGTGTAAAATTACTGTCAAGTTGAAAATGGTCAAATATTGAAATACAGTCCAGTCTGAACATTTTGAGGGACAAAAAACAAAACTATCCAAAATTCAAGAGTCTACATCACATGAGAAGGATTAAGTTTGTAGATATGAATATGATGTGAACGAGTATTTGAATGATTACCACTTGACTGTATATAAACTCCTCTCTACCCCTCTTTCTCTCACCACAGCCTAAGCCTACATTCAGGACTTATTAAAATCATTCTCTCCACACATTCTACAGACCTGCCATACCCCAAAATAGAAAATCAGTACAACAAAGATAAAAAATTTATATGATCTTGTACCAAAACTCACATATTCTGGCACTTATTGAGTAAAAAAGCACTGGCAATGCAACTTTGAGGACAACCACAATGATTTAAATTGTAGTTTTGAAAAAAAAATGTATCATTTACTACCAGTGTCATGCTCCATGAAATTTAGTCCTGATCCATCTTTCAGATTATAAAGAAAAAAGTTTAGCTCATTAAGTGGTAGCTTACCAACAGTAAAAAATAAGTTTCTTTAAAAAAAAAAAACGAGAACATCCATTTTTTCCATATATTTTGGCAAAATGTATGTACATGTATTTTATAATACCTACTTAATCATTATGAATCGCAGGCTTGATTCTACACTTAGCTTGTCAGAGCAAATTTCACATTACAAGGCATCAATTTTCATAATACTTTTATTATAAACTATGAGAAGATATTAGAAATTTCTTTCAATAAAAATATTCAACTATTTAAAGGATTTTTCTCTAAATTTTCCAAGATCCAACTCACTCTCACTGGTTCTAAGACATTTTTATTTTATTTTAAATGGTATTCTCACAAAACTGATTTAAAAAAATGCACTCACATACACAAATGACCACAGTATACATCATTTCCACAAAGAAAACAAAAAATGTAATTTGAAAGTATATATTTGAAGAATTTATTTCTATCAGAAATAAATAAAACTCAATATCTTGCATCCTCAGCCCATGATTACTGAAATAGAAGAAAGAAGTAATGAGGAATGAGAAAATTATGATTTTATCTGAAAAGATACAAACAGTTTAAAGACAAAACCCAATTTATCCACTTTTGAAAGTCTTGAGATCTCAAAAGTCGTGTGATAATTATTTTTCTTATAACGAGAATAGCATTACAAACACATAAAAACCTTTCAATGCATAAAAAAAGTCTGAAAATCTGAGTGATTCTAGAGGCATAATCAGGAAATAAAATATTGAAAAAAAAAAAAAAAAAAAACGATAAAAAGGAAAACTTTCTGTAGGGGTAAAAAGATCTGCAGCATGCATAAATAAACTTTTAAAAATAATTTCAGTAACCGGTACCTAAAATTCAACAGAAAACAGACCTAGGCTAATATCTTGATATATTAATAAGGAAAACTTGGCATGATACAGATGTAAAGGCAAAAGCAAACAGGAACAAAGTAGAAAATAAATAACTCTTATTCCTTTTCTATTGTAAGCAAAACGCTGCCACAAAGTTGTTTTTTTTTTTCAGGAAAAGTTTGCCTTTAAACAGCGCATTAATTCTGATTCTGCTATATTTTTTCTCTCAGGTAAAAAACTATGAAGAACATTTTTCCAAAAATCAGTATTTGCACTTTTGTTGAAATCAGCGTTACCCCTTATAAGGGCTCATTACAAGATTCTTGAAATCGAGGTAAGCACAAATATACTGAGTTCTCAACCAAAAGTCGGTAAAGGCATATCTGTGTCATAATATCATGTGTGTTTTTACAAAGAATGAGGCATGAAAAGTTTTTCTTGATTTTCTCTAAAACTTGAAAAATGCAAAAACAGTATTGAAAAACGTTCTTCAGCTATTTAATACTCTAAATTTAACTGAGGCCTCATGATGACAGAATGATTCAGCATCATTTTTTCAGCCATGCTAGATGTAAAAGGTAAATATGGATAATTTTTCCAGCTCCACAAAAAAAAAAAGTTATTCTAATTCAATAGCCAATTCATCCACCCCGACCCGAAAGCCACTCAACTTTCACAAAATAAAATAAAACAGAGGTGTTACATCCTCGTTTACACTTTTAAGAACAGCACAAATATGACAGGGATGCAAGCTGCTCAGAAGAAAAAAAAGCAAATTTTTTATGCAAGTTTCCGAGCGCGCGCTTATCTGATCACTAAAGCCAGCCTTGCAGTGTCTAGCAAAAACGATTCTGCCACCAGTTTGGTAAGAAACTTTCCTTTTACACAGGAAACACAATACAACACCATCCTCGCCCGAAATTTTCCTGATATAACTAGAATTTAAGTCTCCATTTATGTCTTTCTCCTTCATTTGTTCTTTGAAACAGAAACACAATGTGAGGTTGTAGATTTAAGATCCAAGAACTTAATTTGGGCTAGATCTAGACTTGAACTGGCCGCCATGATCTAAGTCTAGATTGTTAGTAAATTTTTACTAAGCTAGATCTAAATCTAGACTTTCTAGTGTAAGGCTAAGTCAGTAACTGATTAACTAGCCTACACTGTTTCTCGATGTCTAATGTAGATTTGATGAGCAAGAAGACTACTTAAGAGTAAGCCTCTAGTCCGGCACTTGCTTGAAAATTAAACAGATTTAGAAAGGTCAACGAGGTGCAGCAACCACAATATGAAAAATCACTGAGCAAGATTGCTCTCGGCTAAAAAAGACGAAGTGTACAAAATTGCTTGGGGCTAGATCCAAATGCAATGTAAGAAAGGATTAACTCTCGTTGTTTTGAACAGACATAGAAGTTAGAACCATGTTCATATTAGCCTAGAAGTGGACAGATCATGTTATTTGTGACAACACCAAATATACAAAAGCAAAAGCAGGAAAATTATTGATAACATCCGTTCACTTTTACTTTTAAGCCCATTGGTCAAATTGTGTGGACAGCTTCGAACTCATCAAGAAAAAGAAATCGGGCTATATATTAGAGAAAAATTAACAGAAATCGACTGACAGATAAACAAAAAGAAATTATCGGTATCGCCATAGAATTGGAAAAAGGTTTAACATTCGCTTCCGATTTTCCGGTCGCCTTTTCTCGGTTTAAGTTCTTACTTTAATAAGTTTATAATTTGACTTTTTTTGCTGATTGTTTGGTTGAAGTAGGAATACGAAAATCGGAATTCCCATCAAAAATGGAAAACTTGCATCCCTGATATTATAGAAACAATGAAAAAAAAAGACAGCATCCATACCCAAACTCTATTAAGGATAACAGATGCATCTTTCATTTACGCCTGATAAGTATAAGGCTATAATTAGATTACCACAAAACTCTTACCTTCTTATCCTTCCCAGTTCCCACTTTGTCCTTGGCAGTTCCCCTGACTTTCTTTTGTCTGTTCTTTCTTTCCTTCCTCTGCTTGCGGCCAGACCTTTTAATCTCTAACAATCCATGCTGAGGAAAAAAAAAAAAAAAAAAAAAAGGTAAGCTTCCTACAACTTTAACTGACATCCAATCAATGCAAACGGGAAAGATTTAAAACATCTGTCTTACATTAGTTACAAGAGACCAATATGGCAATAAATTACTCAAGATAATCTTTCTGCTACAAGTACAACAAGCTTTTCTTCAGGCCTGAATTTTCGCTTTAAATTTTCAAAACCTGGTTTATTCGTCAAATTGCATTAAAAGTAAAAAAAAAAAAAAAAAAAAACCCATAAGAACACATGGTGGAAGCTCTTAATTAAGACCACCCCTCTTATGTGACTAAACTAGAAAATCCCATTGGCTGTAGTAATTAAA
>BMAT01011871.1:209103-220646 GCA_019649035.1 Elysia marginata | reverse complement strand
AGTCCCGCTTGGAGTTTGTTTTACAGACTTTTCCTTCCAGATAACCCAGCCTACACCGGTTAAATCTGAAGTTATCATGGCAAACACAGGGACACCACAGGGATCGGTGCTTTTCACAATATTCTTTACAGCTGCTACAAAATAATGAGTGTTCCGTTCATTGAGGCTAAATGTACCCACCACTTCTACTAAAGTTTAGTGACAGTATGGCCATTCAGTGTTTAATATTAGATTCTGAGTATGGAGTAATTAATTTTATTCAGTTTTTCAAGGCCAACAGCCCAAGCAACATGAAAATTTATACAAAATAATCCTTCAATGGGGAGGAGTACATTCTTAAGAACAAAAGATAGATATAGGTTATTACAGAATTTAATACAGTGACATTTTTAAAATTTAAAAGGTTGCGAAAACCATTAATTGGATTACAATTTCGTATTATTACTTCAGATAAAAATGAAAGTCAAATAAGTGAATATTAAATTTAGTGCATCAAAAATAGTATGGTGCTCATTTTCTACCACAAGGCATTCTGAACATAATTTAGAATCTGAAATGTTAAGTCTTTGCAGGTTGTCATTGACTGGGAGACTCTTACAACGTAATCAGGGCAAACAGTCTCCGTTTAGAGTAGTTGTGAAGTATGTTAAGTTAATATACAGAGCGGCAAAAGAGTTGAGATGAAAATCTAAATATTCTGGAAAAAGTTGTGGGGCTTCAGAATTAAATTCTCGAAAACTAATAGAGATGAGACTATCCTTAACCTTGCTTAAAAAACAACGCCAGATTTCCCATATTCTGGTGATGCCAAGCCTCGCCAAATCCCAGCGAACGTAGTAAGGTTCGAATTCCTTAGGCGCAGTTCCTTCTATCACTTAGTTGCGTATAACATTTCTTGACATACCTATCATCAGAAAGACACAGAACTTTTCACCAATTCTCAATCGCTCTGACATGATTATCTACATACAGGTGATATCTGCCACACTCTCGCATAGCTGCGAAGCTGAATGTACCGTAGTTTTACCCAGATTGAGAACCATTTTACAAAATTTTATATGCACATTTTCTATCTCTGTTTGTTTCTGTATGCCACATATTTCCATCACATACAGGAGAGCAGGTTTAATTTTTACATCAAATATTTTAAAGAGTATTTTTGCATCTATATTATTGAATTTGTAGTAAAGTAAACGAATTTTGTTTGTGAGAAACCCCCCCCCCCACCCTCTACTAGCACAATTATCAAGGCACTTAGACCAGATGAGACGCGAAGAAAATAAAAGTCCCAGGTAGTTATAATAGCTTGACACTTCCACCCTCTGACCTTTGTAAAACCATTTTTCACCTTGTCGTAAGCACCCACCATTTCTAAAAAACCACGATTTTTGTTTTACTTAAGTTAACTTTCAGGCTCCTTGGGCACCATTCAAGGCAAAATTTGTATGATTCAAGCATGATAAAAAAGTCTTTGATGACAAATAATCAGAGAATAAGCATAAATCGTCGGCATACATTAAAAAAGATGTTTTTAGTGTGTCATTAGTACATAGCTCAGTTTCACAGTTCTCAATATGATCTTTTGCGAAATCATTGAATTCGGACATGAAAAGAGAAAATAACAATGGGCTTAGAATACATCCGTGTGTTACACCCGATTCACAATTAAAAAACTCTGTGACATTGCAAGAATCAACTCTGACAGAACTTTTCAAATCAAGATACATGCTGTGGATTGATTTTAACAGATTACCACTCAACCCACGTTTCTTTAAAATATGCCATAGTTTTGATCTATGTATGCAGTCAAAGGCTTTAGAAAAGTCAATAAAACCAACGTAAAAATGACCTTGTGGTTTTGCTATAATGTTTTTGAACAAGAGATTGTAATGCAAAATATATTATCTATGCTTGAATAACCATTTCTAAATCCAGCTTGTGTTTCCGGGATAAATTGTTATTTATTGCCCAACAATTTAACCTGAAGTGAATAATGGAGGCATAAACTTTTGAGAGGACGTTGAGTAAACTTATGGCACTGTAATTGTTGATTGATGATAAATTACCTTTTTTATGTAAGGGGAAAAGAATTGATTTGTACCATTCTTTGGGGAACTCTCCAGATTCATCAATGCGATCAAGCGTGTAGCTACTCTACGGCTGTAAAGGCTATGCCCCCCCCCCTCTTTCCCTGCCACCCCCCTACCCAACAGTCACTGTCATCCATCAAGATAGAGCTTCTTTTTGTTTGTCCTCCATGAAAGCCCATTCATCCGGAATTGTTTACATTTTAACACAAGACTCTGGCAACCAATCGGATTAAAGTGTGCTAAGGTGTAGTATTTTTCCCAACCAATCGCAATTACGTAGTATTCAGCAGCCAATCAGTGTGCTAAGAGGCTAGCCCTCGCTGTTTTGGGTTCCCACGATGAGATTCTTATATTAAACAATATGGCAAGGGCAAGCGCATGACGTAATTTGACTGCTGCAGCAGTATGATTTCAAGGCTAGCCTCCTAACTGAAAGTAGGCCCACGAACGTAATCAGTCATTTTAGACAGAAAACAATCCCAAATTATCACGATCATTAGCAGGCCTATCTTTATAAATTCGTACGATCACTATAAGCTATATCATTGCAATGTGCTATTTCTGAGCCAGAAGGTATGGCCTAGTTGGCTTGTGGCATCTACAAAATTACTATATTCAGGTCTGAACAAATGTAAACTAAGGAAAAACCAAAAGTAAAAAAAAATTAAAAGACGGACAGCAGATAAGGAAGTGGCATAAGATTAGTAATAGTTTTGTATCGGAAATATTTTAATTTACATTGGGCCTACGTTTTCCATTAACAGAGCAATTCGGGAGGGAGAGAAGGGGAAAACGCGTTGAAATAGAAAAAGGGTGAGAAAAATAGAGGAGAGGCTGAAAGGGAGTAAGAGGCGACATAGAGAGGGAGTAAGAGACAGAAAGGGGAGAGGGTTCTTCGAATTAGAATAGATTTTTTAAAGTTTGTCAACTTGAAATTAAAACTCATAACAATAGAAGAAAATGGCGCTTGGGCGTCCTTTGAAAGATAACCTCAAGGAGGAGAGACTGGGGCGGGTGAGAGACGGTGTTGTGTCAAATTACGTGACGGTCGAACCGGACCCAATTTTTTGTTGTCGTTTGTTTTTAAAGGGATTTTGGCGCCTATTCTTCAGTAGTACAGGCCAAACCCCACCATGGGTAAATGTCACTGTCCGAAGTCAGTCCCACCACCGGTTTCGTTCTACCCTGAACCAGCGTTTTGTCTCAGCCTAAAACTTTAACATTGACGTGTTAAAAATTGGTGCTTTTCAATAATCTGCTGTTCACTCGTATTTTGAAGTAACTCACATCAAAATTTTAATAACTTAGATCATTTTACATCTACACAGACATTTGTTTACCTTTTTGATAGCTTGCATTTTATTGTGGATCGGTTATGCACCTTTCACACAGTGCGGTTTGTTGGTTTTTTTTTTGTTCTTGTTGGTTATAGAATTTTGTGATAAAGTCAGTTTCCAGACCAGAACAACCGCAAAAAAAACCCCCCATTCTGTCACTATAATTTATATTAGCTAATGTGTTAGACTGCCATGCGTGAAGGCGTTCTTGGTACTAATTGTCTGCAATGCTTGCTTTTCACTGGACTGTGTCCAAAACAAAGGGGACGGAAGGTCAAATTTAAACTTTGAAGTGGAAAGACAATGGTATGTTGAATAATAAATAAATTTAAAACGGTTTGATTCATTAGTTTATTTCCATACACTTTTTGTTGAAGTGAACAATAAGTTAAGCCTAAGGTAGGCCTAATTGGCGATTATTAACTTACATAAACAATGTGCATTATCCATTTAGCTTTTATTATGGGAAAAAAGCTTGCAATAGAAGCGTATATGAGAGTCACAGTTATAAAAAAATATCCTTCATGTTTCCTTCCATCACTTTTACAACCACACGTAGCTACTATGTTATGAAATCGATAAAAAATCTAAGCGTATGGTTCGTAGAGTCATAGCGGTGGATTATCTGTGGCGAAATTTGTATTCTGGTAAAAAAAAAAAAAACCACTGACATTGACACAATAAACCTGTAGATGAAAAATGGTCAACTCCTATCTGCTTTTCATAATGAAAAAAAACTGGACCGCACTCGTGTTCGGAAATAGTTTGCACTACCTAGCGCAAACCGCATTATGTGAAACGGGCTTAAGGTTCTGTTCAATGTTAATTTTTATGAACGAACTCACTGCCGCCACAACAAAAGGGCTATCATTTAAAATCATTTAAAATCGTTAGTAAATTTATTAAGTTGTCTATCTTTATATAAAATGTCCATGGTGTAAAGATAACTCTCAATTTTAATTTACATCTATGAATACAGTTTTTAAAAACTCCTAACTGTTTAAAGAATGTCGTCTAAAAAAAGAATAATTGGTTTCTTATTTAACTTTTTATAACTTGTTCACCCTTGTTTCCCGGGGCCGTCTACAAAAATATAAATAAAATGAAATATTGTACTACTCAAAAAGGAAATACACAAAAGTTCAGTCAGACAGATTAGCCGTGGTATATATGACAATGAAAAAGAGTTCATGGTGTGGACGTGGCAACACTTGGATGGCAAGGCGCTGGTTCTTCAAAGCTCTCTAATCTCCTCTGACTATCCTCTCACTTACTCAAACTGTCTTCACTCTACTAACACCTGTGATTCAGTTCTGCTCTAAACCTATCCTAAATCTGACTCCTGTAACTTCTCAGACGACGACGACGACCACCTCACAATAATCCCATGTTTCTCTATGTCTGTTTTATTTTTTAGTCCATGAAGTATTAGATTTGAACGGCGTGATTGTCCTTCCATATTGTCAAGTCTTTTTCAAGTCTTTGCCAAACGTTCTTTCAGATCGCTGTTCTCTTCCTCTCAACTCCTAAATGAGTTCGTGGCGTCTTGTAATTGTGTTTGGAGGGCGCAATACTTGGAGTTAAGATCTTTAACAGAATGGCTGAGATCAGCCATAGATTTGCTGATTTCTTCGAATTTAGATGTTAAGGTATAGATGGCATTCATGGCATCTCTGATACATGGTTTATTATTAGCCAATTCATTAGATTTGCAGGGAACATTTTGGGTTTGGGAAACAGTGTCAACGAAAGAACCAGATATAGTACTTTGACGTGTTTTACCGGTCCCTTCTGTTGTAGGTCTAGGATTCGTCTCAATGTCACCATCATCATCATCATCATCATTATCATCATCATCATCATCATCATCATCATCATCATCATCATCATCATCAGGTGCCATGCCTGGAGCAGGCACTGACGGTCATGGTTTTCCAAATCTATCGCTCACAAGAGGACCTCATGAACTGGCTTCTTGTATGCTGCTCCAGGTTTGCCCAGGTGTTTGGACTGTCTACATAAGTTGTTCTTTGGCTTCCACGGCTTTTCTTTCCATTGATCTTCCCTGTCATTGCAAGATGCTCAATCCCTCGTGCTCTGTAGATATGGCCTGTGAACTTCATTTGTCTTCTTCTGATTGTATTGTAAAGTGATCTTCCTGTATTTGCCATATCAAGTACCTCGTCGTTGGTCCTTTTATCTTTCCACGACACTTTTAATATTCTCCTAATAAACCACATCTCTGCCGCTTATATTTTTTTCTTAAGAGTGTTGTTCATTGTCCAGCATTCGCAGCCGTATATAAGAACAGACCAAACATATGCTTTTAAAATTCTTATTTTTGTATCCATGTGTATATTTCTGTTGGTCATGAGTGGCGACAGCTTTTTGAAGGTTGTTTTTTTCATACAGCATGAGAAACGAAAGGCACAGCACAGCAACACCCAAAGAATGACCGTTCAAGTTTAAAACAAACGATTTCTTTGGATGCTTGGAACATTTCCTTATGAAGCACTGAAAAGTTCAGTAGAAAAGTCCACAACGGACACGTAAGAGTACTGACCCTAAAGGCATAATGGAGAAAAGCAAAACAAACGATCCGCCATCAAAGGGGGCCAAACTGGGACTCTTAAATATTAGATGATATAAAAGTATAGAGAAAGAATTGAATCATTTCTGAAATGGTACGACGAACTTTTTATGGATCTTAGTATTATGAATTTATAAAGAAAACAAAGGGGTTGATGTTTGATTTTCTATACACAAAAAAAAAAAACCTTTTCTATAGAAAAAGAACATGTAGCAAAGTACAAACATACAAATATTTAGGAGTACCAATCTATAAAAGCTCAGACTGGAACGCTCATTTTAAAACTGTATTGAGTAATCTTAATAATACTCTTCTATACTTTTTTTGTAAGAAAACCAAAAATTCTTTTTGTATAGACAATGTATTCGTCAGCTTGTTGTATAAGGCAATGGTGAAAAGTGTGGTGTGTTATGCATAGCATGTTTGGGTGGAATATAAACAAAACAACATAGATGAAACTAAATTAAGTTATAAAGAATAAAAAAGTGTACCAAAGTGTGCAAGGCAGAGTTTTCTTTTTCAGATTTTGATATTCTGAACTTTTTCAAATGTCAAGTAAACACCAAGACCATTGTTAAAGATGACAAACATCCATTGTTTTTTTTTCTAACTGTTCAGAAAAATCACAGAAAATTACAGAGGTATTGCAGATCTTTTTTACCTTCTTTGATCATACCTCTGGAGTTTTGGAAACAAAATGATCAGTACTTTTGACTATTCAGTAGGAAGAGAGAGAGAGGGGGAGAGAGAAAGAGAGAGAGAGATAAGAGAGAGAGAGAGAGAGAGAAATAGAGAGAGAGAGATAGAGAGAGATAGAGAGAGAGAGAGAGAGAGAGAGAGAGAGAGAGAGAGAGAGAGAGGAAGAGAGTCACACAGAATGATCAGAAAAGGAGGAAATATTTTTGAGAGGTTAATAGAGAGGGGGAGGGATATTTTCCCGTTATCTAAAATACCGCACTGACATTTAGTTTTAAATGAGATTTAGCACTGAATATTGCAGTTTGCCATTTACAATAGTTTAGTAATGGTTTAACAACAAAACAAATAAATTGGGGTAGCTTAAATCTGACACAATAGGGAAAGAGAGGGGGGGAGAGAGAAAGAGAGAGAGAGAGAGAGAGAGAGAGAGAGAGAGAGAGAGAGAGAGAGAGAGAGAGAGAGAGAGAGAGATAAGTAGGAGAGCGGGACGTCGAAAAAACAGAGGGTATGTTTAAAACGTTAGGCGGTATTACTTTTTTCTACTGTACCCACTCACCGTTGGGGAGCACGGGCTGCTATACCTATCTGTTGTAGTGATGCCCTTAGAATTTTATTCTGCTTACCAAAGCAACGCTGGGTATCGCCGCTAGTATATATAGATCTATATCCTGTTGGTTCCTCTTAGCCACTCCACCATCCACACACATACTGTATTTCTGTACCCATGGTTATTTTAGGAACTGTCGGTACCTGTGTTATTCGCCTTATCTTTAAAACTTCTTTGGGAGTATATCCGTGTATTGTTATGAAAGCCGCGTCGACCGTTGGCCACCCTGCATCCAGATATTAGATCCAGATAAAATCCTAACTCCTCTGCAACAGTTGAGCAGCCTATCAATGGCATATTGAAACTGGCGACAAGTCCAAGTTAAGCGTAAACAAACTTTGGGAATAATCACGTCATAAAAATATCAGTTTCGTTCAAAGGCCTTTATCTAGAGACGAAGAATTCGGCGTGTCTTGAAAAGTAGGCCCACTTTCAAATGATCAAATGATTCAATATTAGCACTGGCCAAAATAAGTTACATTTATTTCTGAAAGAGGTTAAATCGAGACGTTCAGCGTAAGAGAATCGATTTCATAGTCGGGGGAACTTTCAGCTCGACCTCTAAGTCACGTACTGTAGGCTGCGTATTTGATTCTGCTCTTTTTTGGGGTGTGTCCAAAGTACAGCTGCTAAGATCGCAAATACTGTAATCAGTCCTGTGGGACGTTTCTATGACAAACAAAGCAAGCGGGCTAGTTTAGAAACATCTGCTTTAAAAAAAGCTATTTTAACGTGTCTTTATTCACTTTATCTAGAGTCACTAAGATATCCTTATTGGGTGTAAAAATGGTATTGATGTCGCCATTCAAAAACGCTTTCGCGTGGATACTACACTATGGATACTTGTGTAAGAGGAAAAAGTTAAGAAGCCAACAGTTTTTAATTACACTATTCAACGATGAAGAGACAATAACTTACTCGTGAAATTTTAACGTCCAATAACATTTAGTAGAATTCACACGTTTTTCAACAAAATTTTACATCTTTATGTTATTCTAGTCGTTTACCTTTTATAAAGCATCAAAAGAAGTTGGTATATTTTTATTCACTAGATTTAATAGAAAATATCTGTACACTAATCATATTATCAAAGCTGTGGCAAAAACGTAGTCCTTGAAAATGTGAAAAAAGAATGAACTGCATTCTGTAACTTGTCAATTCAGGTCTAATTTGTGCGTCACCTCTGGAACTTCCCTGTACATCATCACCAACAACAACGTGTGGTCGACCCTCTGCAGCCCCAATCTCAAAGAGGATCATAGGAGGCTCACCTGCCCCACACGGGTCCTGGCCCTGGATGGTAAGTCAACTTGATCTTAGACAACTACAAAAAAATATTGGAAGTTGGACGAAAAAATTAAAGTACGAGTTCACAATTTTTGGCAACAAAATTTTAATGTAGTTTGTAAAAAGTGTTTGGCATTGGGCAGAAGAGGAATAAGAATAGCGTAAGGATTTTGTTTGTTTGAATTTTAATGTCTCTTTTCAACTACAAGGTTATATCAGAAACGGCGCTTGGGACATTTGAAAGCGTGCTACCACATTGTGAAGTAAGGAGCGCTTGCATACACCACACCCAGTCACATTATCCTGACACCGGGCCGACCAGACTTAGCACTAAATCCATAATGCCAGACACTAGGCGGATCAGCTGCTAATACCAATTTTAAAATCCTTGGTTCGACTCGGCCGGGGATCGAACCCACACCTCCCGATCTCTGAGCGAGTGTCTTACCGCTATGTCTCATAATTGGATTTTTTAATATACAAAAATATAGAATGTAGGCTATTTTCAACAAAATTGTAAATTTGTTTTCTTTTTTTTTGTGTGGACGCCACCAGTGCAATGCCAGTGTATTGAAATGTCCCAGATAAAGATTTGTTCTTCTTCCATTGTCACTTAACCGCTACTAAGTTTAATGCTATGATTTTATCATGCTGTTATGTTTTGTTTGTAGCACAAATAGTTTTGAATAATTAAAAAGGTACTTTATACCAACGAAACACATAGACCGCAGCTATGAGGCTGACTTATTTTTACCACGTGATCGTTTCCATAGGTGCAGTATTGGGAGTCAAAAGTGTTCTAGGAGCATTCATTTACGTTGGATAGTTTTTTCCCCAATGAGTAGTACTGCTTAATAAGGATGCGCAATCTGGCACTTCACTGTACATGCATCCCCGGGAAGCTTAGGGGACGCCAAATCACAAAATACAAATGAAGCAAAAGGCCCGCGAAGGTCTTTCACGTCATAAAAAATGAGAGAGTCATCCATCATATGAACCAAACAACGCTAGACGCTATCGCACCAAAATCCTGAACTACGAGGTTTGACTGAAAAGTCTTTTCTCTTGTGCAATATTTTCTTTATTAGTTCAAACGGCTCCATCAAACTTGGCAACAAGTCCTTGCTTAGCCTCTCTAAGCGACTTACTTTCTCAAACGAGAAATCGCACCAAAGGCAACCATTGAAACCAGAGAAGCACCAAAACCTAGCCATAAACAACAAACACAAAACAACAAACCATTACATTTTAATTTACAAGGACTTTCGCCATGAAACTAATAATATAAGCAGCGTAGAGGTAATATGGTATAAGATATGTTTCTCTCAGTGGCAAGACCCTGGGTGCCGAAGGTACTTTTAAGTCGAAGGTTCGAATCATATTAAAGGCAGAAATTTTGGGGTTTCCAATTAAAGTCTATTTCTCTCCACTGCTAATTACATCTAATAAGCTCACCTACAAAGTATAATGTTTAGTTTTAGGCGCAGATTTTTGAAAATCGTTTAAATCATTCATAATCAATATTGCCAAAAAACTTGCTTGCGTGAAAACTGCTTCAGGGTTGGTTAAAAATACAAATCAATAATGACGAAAGCGTGCAAATGTTACCTACTAAATCTGCATTAGCCAAAAACAAACTAAACGATAGGAATACATTAGAAAAGAAAAAAAAAAGATAGCAACATTTTGATAAAGCGTCTGACCCACTAAAGTACTCCAAGCGCTTTACATGGGCTCCGCCACTGGTCATTACAAACCAAATTACCTTTCTGAACTCTCAAAGCAGCACCAGTTAAAGAGCATCGTTCTAGCATGCTGACAAGAACTTTTACTGCCCAGAGCCGGGTACTTTGTTAACGCTTGGGTGAGGCGAGAGTGCATAGAAAAACATTGAAGACAAAGCAATGTCATCGACAATGCATCTGGAAAGCTATGTGTCAGGTGACCTGGATAAACCAGACACAAGTCGCCGAGACCAGTTTTGAGTTAGAGCTTTTCCACGACGAAAAACCTGTTACATATTATGATTGACTTTTTCCCTTTGTTAAAAATAAAACATCTAGCAATATAGATTAAGCTTATAAGTTTTTTTAAAAACCCGTAAAGGGCGTTTAGTAAGTTTTAGATAAAGTTAATAAATTGTAATATCAAAATACAGACAAATGCCTGATTTACGCTGACTGCCTCGTTTATATTACTATTTATCAATCTAGGCTCAAACAATGGTTTATGATAATAGTGTTTCAGATCAAACCAAACACCTGAGAAAAAACTGTATCCCCTGCCTCTGCATGAACTTTATAATTTGAGTATGTACTTTAAACTTCTTCTGTTCTCACGTAGGTAAGTCTTATTGAGAGTGGTTTCCCAAGCTGTGGAGGAGCCATTATAGCCAACGACCTCGTTCTGACTGCAACACACTGCTTCCTGTGAGTATATATTTTAATGATTCTTTCACATGACGCGTATGTCATGCGAAAGTCAAGTACGGTTTCTCGAACGAAGGCCTTGAAATAGTTCTGTCCCTATTTAATCACTACACCCTTTCATTTGAGCGCGTCACAGTGTAGAAAAAAGAGGTTGTTGATTGTTGAATTTTTAACGTGCCAGTCAATTTCGAGGTTATATCAGAGGCGGCGCTGGGGACAATTGAAAGCGTACTTGCACACTGCGATGTAAGAAGCGCTTGCGTACATCACACTCAATCACATTATTCTGACACCGGGCCGACCAGACTTAACACTAAATCTAAAATGCCAGATACTAGGCGAATCAGCTGCCAATACCAATTTTAAAGTCCTTGGTTTGACTCGGGCGGAAATCTTACCACGCAACTCCCGATCTCTGAGCGAAAGTCTTACCGCTAGGCGACAGAGCCGGTCAGTAGAAGTAAAAGAGAAAGAGAGAGGGAGAGAGAGAGAGAGAGAGAGAGA
>BMAT01011871.1:140321-155714 GCA_019649035.1 Elysia marginata | reverse complement strand
AAAAGAAAACCTACTTGATTAATATTAAGGCACTGCTGAAAATAGACAAAACTTCTATCCACCACTAAATACCTATAGGCTACCCTATCATCATAACAGATTCCGAGGTTACTTAAACTTTCAAAGATGTAATATTGATCATGAGGCATAATTTAAAGATCAATCATTTAGATATGTTTGGCTGAAAAAAAGCTGACATGCGACTGGCTGTTATGACTCAGTTGTGATTTAATGCTTTCTAGTCAAGAAAATTAGTTTAAGAGTGACAAAGATGTGAGCCTCAATACTTCAAAAGAATCTTAGTGTCGAAATTGTATAAGCTGTCTTTCATTGAGCGGCAAGTGGTGGGTGCCAAAGCTACACAAAAGTAGGGTTCAAATATTTCTACAGGCAAGTTATTATCAGCCATTTCCTTTTTCACCCTACTTGTATCACTTCCCAATAAGGTTGACATAAATTCAATGGGAAGTAATCACATTGTCATTTTTTTATGCATAATTAGTAAGAGCTTTGATTTTATTTGCACTGCAGTTTTTTCCTATCTTAAGACACCAGGGACGTGGGATCTGCTAAAATACGCGAGAAGAACCTCAATTTGGAATAGATGGAATGTGAAATGGATTGGTGTTCTACTAGTTGGTGCAGTTGATCTTGCTGAGATTTAGGTAAGTCCCATTACCTTGTAAGTACATGTACTTTTCTAACCACGACTTACTGATGTTGCATTCAGTGACCGAGGTGGCACCCTCCCTGCCGGTGATGAGACCGGAGGAGCACTTGAAGCAAGCACGCTGCGATCTGTCTCTTCTGTCACGATATTCTCCCACTGGACAGACCTGACACTGCCCGCTCACCAGGCCCTCACCCGAGAGGCAGTCAGCTGGAGGGAAAAAAGAGAAAAAAAAGACGATAAGTTTAAGTTATCGACTTAGGAGGATTAAGTTTACACGTCCATGAAATACAAGGGTCGTTTGGGAAGTAATGTGAAAATGATGGTAAGTTAATAATTAAAAAAAAAAAATTATGTAAACGGTGAGCACAAAATCTCTGCACAAAATCTCAGCTACGCACTTAATTGAAAAGCAAATTTTGGTGTAACAAAAAAAACAAAAAAACAAAAACAAAAAAAACGACGATAAAAAAAATTAATGGAAAAAAAATCCAAGACGGCTACCTCGACTGAAAGTTGGTAAAGGAGAAGAGCTGATTAGGTATATTTGGAATGGTCTTACAATGATAAACCATTGGCAAGTAGATAATAAAACATAATTAGTTGTTGTGATTTATAGATCAGAATGATGTAATGCTGGTTGATAAATCTGACTTTTTTGAAATGTTAAAGTGGCAGCTGATATAGCATGGGCTGTACATTGATAGCCTCAAGTTATAAGATAGCAAGACATAATAATTTCCTTATTGTGTTCTTTGATAAAACTCAACATGATCATTAGATGTTTCTCCTCACGAAATAATCTTAATTTTTAATAGCGTAGGTTTTATGTTATACTGGTTTTCTGCTTAGAATTCTTTTAATATTTTTATATTATTTTGCTGGCCCCAACTTCGTACTTATTATTAACATAAAGACGTTAATATTTTTTCACTCATCCTATTAGATATTTGACACCATCTTTATCAATTACGGGACAACCCTTCCTCCTGGGAAAGCCATTGGTAACTATAAGCTTCAATCTGGTGAGCTATAATGAACATACATTGAAATGCGATGGTCTCAATCATTCTTAAAAATTTTAACCTAGTTTATGCTCTTCAAAATAGATGAAACACAAAGGATAGAAAAACAATCGATAGAATACATTAGATAGAATGCAATAAATAGAATTTTAAACCAACTTTGTACCTTCAGAATGTTACAAATTAATATCGTCTTCCTTAAATTAGTAGGGATTTTTACTTGTTTTAGGAAAGCATTCTTGGATAATTCTTTGTTTTTTTTTTGTTCTGATTACTTGACAATTTCAATTCATTTCTTTACTTACCAATATACATAAGGCGTTATTCTGCTCTTACAAATATCTTCAAACGTTTATAAATATAGCATTTCACAACAAGATGTGGATTTACTGACGTTCACACGCGGTGTAATTGGTAGCGGCCAGTGTATAGGTGGTATTTCCTTCCGGACAGAGCTCACACGACTCTTGCCATCTCTTGGCCTGGAAACTCCCATAAGGACACGCTAAACAAGCAGTACTACTGGGGTAGAAACCAGGGAGACACACCACTGAGGACGGCAAAATGTAAAAAAAAACCAAACATGTGCAACAGTTTCAAAGCGGAGAACTTTGCTAACGCTTTTGGATAAAACTTTTCAATGTGAATAAATATGATATAGAGTGAAACCTAGTCCGGATATTTTGAATCCTATGGGGAAAAAGTTTGAGTTCGAATTATTTAAAAGTCGAATTATCAGAATATTGCGGCCTGACAATGACAAGGTTCTATTTCCATTTTTTGTGCGAAATTGAGTTTTACACATCGTGCAACTTCTATAACAAAATTGAAGAGATATGGTTTTTCTTTAGGAGGATTTTGACACAGTCAAAAGTTTTACTTAGTAGAAGTAATGTGCCGTGCTACCAATTTATAGTTCATTTTCTCAAAACTATGCCCAATGGAGAATTTATGCAACAACCAAATATCTATATAAAAATAAAATGGGATTACCCTCAGCCTCTCAAATACAAAAATTTTTCTCCACACACATATATTGAAAATACAATTTTTTAGATTGCTTTTTAGTTATCGATGTAAAATTCTCTAAATAGGTACCTGAGTAAAACATTTGTTCATGTATACAAGGTCTAAAAACAAAAACAACAATAAGCGCTGTATTACTTTTTAATGTTATCTTTCAGGGAAGAGACGCTGCGCCTTGATTTCAATATAATCTAATTCCATATTATAAGGCTCACGTTTGCTGCACTGTGCTTGATTATCGGCGCCCGGTACCGCCGAGATGCGGATGTTGTTTTGGCTGAAGTCAGCACACGCTGTGCAGCCTGTTGTCCCAGGCGTAGCTTTATAGAAGCCTAGAGGACACGGTTCGCAGATGTCCGTGCCTGGCGCGTTCTGTTTCCCTGCAGGGCAGTTCACTGTTCAGGAAGAGAATATTATTGGATTTAACATTTAACCCATTGCGTGCCAAGTAGGTCATTTCAAAAAATGCATCATCTGAAGCAAGTGCAAAAAAAACAAAACAAAAAAAAACTTCACATCTTGCATTGTCAATAATTTATGTATTTCATGGATTTGTCTCTTTGACTATTTACGAGGCTTAAAGCGTGAATGACTTTAGCGTCTAGAACAGTTCCATGCACAGCACACTCAAAATTCAGTCAAATGAGAACGCTATTAAAATTAATGCAAATTAAGCAGCACAAAAATTGGTTCGCAACTGGTGCAAATTATTTGGAAATCGTAAATGCAACTCTACACGGCGTCGTCAGCTTCAACAATGCATTTTACTGAATTTTCAAATGTTACGATATGCACAAAGTTATTCAAATTTTGTAGAAAAACATTTGAACCTTTTTCACATGAAAAGAAAAACGAAACAGTTTAACAATCGAGACAGGTTGTGAAAAAAATAAAACAATATAACAACAACTCATCTAAAAGCATTAAGAGTTTTAGTATCTAGCTGGACAATAATTATAAAGATTATCACAATGAAACGCCTTTTCTGCAATAAAAAGCAAGTTGAAAAACCAATAGTGAATCACTCCTTTTTTAAATACACAATAGAATGACTGATTCAATTAATAAATTACTAAAAAATTAATGCACATTGCAAAACAACGCTTCCTTTCTTTTCTTTTTTCGTATCATGGTCACATTCTCTTTCTTTACCCTTTGGCCTTTATCACGTTCTTAGCTCCCTTCATCTCTTCCTTCTTCTGTTTAATTTCTCATGTCTGCAATTTGTTTTTTGTTTCTCTTTTATCATCGTTACTATATCTCAACCATACTATCGCTGTGGTGGGTTGGATTCTTTGGAATTTTTTTCTGGGTTGAAATTGTTTAAAGAAATGTGCAAAACATAAACTCGACAACACATCAATTGTCTCACATTCCATTTAAACGAGCCTTAAGTCGCACAGCCTCACTTTGAAGGGTAAGTTTTCAAAGTGGGTGATAAGAAGATATTGACGCTAAAACCTTTTCTGAACAGTTTTCACACTTGATTTACTTTGAAACTGCATGTTTTCTGTATTTACTTTTAAGTTTTATGGTTGCTAAGGACATCACACCTTTGATGTTATCCAAACTTTAAAAGCAATTTTTCCCCTTTCCGAAATTTTACAAGTCCTAGCTTTTTTTGAATCTACACAGCTTTAACTTCACACATGAGAAAGAAAGAAGTTTTTCTTTTTTTGGGTAGTATTTAAAAGTGGTGAAAATAAAATTCTTTCTATGACACCAGTATCTTACTACTTTCCAGCTTCGACTTAAGACTTATTTTGACGGGTTCTAAGATGTTTTACTTACAAAGACAAAGATCAATACTGTCCGCTCCAACATCAGCGGTATCTTTGTATACTGGACACTGGTTGCAAGAGTAAGACCAAGACTCATTTTGCCACTGACCCTTCTGGCACTTAACGCATGAATCTCCCAAAATATAAAAACCTGGCTTGCAGTCAGCTGCAAGGGAAATAAGGTAGAAAGTGAGATTATGACACATTGTCAGTACGTATAAAAAAATAGGGGTTATGGCTCTGTTCAGAATAGCAGAGAAATAAATTGCTAAAAAGTTTAATGTAAGTCTACTAATGCTACATTTCTCTAGTCATAAGATTTCATATAAATTTCTATGTATTAAAATAGAATCACTCGCGTGTTTAATTTCATAAGAATTCAAAGATGCTCAATAGTATAAACAAAAAAGCCATGGACAACTATTTTATGCCCATCTTTAGCAATATGTTTCACGAGCAACAATGAGAAAAATCATAAACTCTTCAGATAGTTAGGAAAAGGGGACCATTCAAACAAGTCCAGATTTCTGGGTCAAGTTTTAGAAGGACGTAAAAGTTTGGTAATTTCCAAAACCAAGAATGTCTCATTACTGGTACGCGTGATAATAAAAAAAACAATGACGTTTCCCTTCTGATGAAAAAAGTGGTAAAAAACGTATACAACCATAGTTAATGCGTGATTAAAAACGTTAAGTTTTATGGGTAGCAATAAAAAAATTATACTATGTATAGTTATAAACATGGCCCTAAAGCTCAAAGAAACAAATGTATGAGGTAGCTGTTTAGTTTGGATGCTGTCCAAAACCAAATCACTTAAGAATGAGAAGTATTGAATCATCACACAGTGAAGTATGCAAATATAAGACATTACTCACCAGGAATAAATGGCAATTCAGCCCCTGATATAGTATTTTCACCCGAGGCGTATTTCTTATTAAAGGCAATTACGGTATCTCAATCAGAAACCTAACAAAAAAAAAAAACCCAACACGTCCCTATATTTCACCTCCATTCTTTCAAACGGGCCCGTTGGCATGTAGAAGTAATAACCGATAACCAGTCAGTCATAGACGGTTTCACATGACGAGCATCCTGTGCAGAAGACTTTGGATGAACTCCGGACCTGTGATAAATTTTTGCTTTCAGATGGTGCGTTCCCATGTGAAAGGGTGCAGGTTATTTATAGCAACAGAACTATTTTTCAAAATCTGGAGTCCGGAGCTTGGCCGGAGTCTTCCGTAAGGGATGCGCGCCATGTGAAAAGGGATTAAGCGGTTTGTCACCGATGTTAAGCCTCGTTATTGATTACACAAGTGAAAGGACCTTTACTCGCCCGACATTCAGTCACCAGTACTCACGGACAGTGCAGTTGGAAATCTCGGTGGCTGGAGGTCCTTCTGGTGTGACGTAGCCAGGCCGACACTTTGTACACGGCATGAACACATCATCATCATTATGCTTGTAATAACCTCTACTGCACACTTTGCAATCCTTGCCGATCTTCTCATATCCCGGTGGACAATACGCTAAAGCACAGATCGGGTTACAAAATTTGATTAAATATTCGAGAGAAATTTTGACTTTTTACAACAAAATAAGAATTATTAACCTTGGTCAATTAGGGCTGTAACATTAGACTTTTGTAGTGCACCCAAGGCAAAATGTTGTTTAAATCGAAGGTTGAATGTTTCCCGAATATTTTTTTTCAAAATTTAAACGTTATAAACCAAAAAAAAAAACCCTAGCACATTACACTGAGTACATAAACCAAACCAAAACAAAAAAGACCAAGTCGACAAATAATGACAAAAATGAAAAAAAATTTGTCCACGCACTTCAATGGTTTAATAGTGTAGTAAGATAACATTTTGAAAGCGTTGGCAGAGGTTTTTGGTAAATTAAAGTGAGAAATTTTAAAAACTGTTTAAAAGTGAGGCAACCCCCAAAAAAGGTGTGAATAAAGCTCGAAGAGTGGTAGGTCAAACATTTATAAAATGATTTGTACCGTTGAGATTATCATGTTTCTTTGAAATAAGGAAAAACTGACATAAAAAGCAGAAATTTTTCTCGAGGCAGCTTTACTCACATTCGCAATCACTAGCAGAGGTTGATCTGTTGGTTCGGGTGTAATTATCTCCCATGCAAGGTATACAACTCATCTGGTACTTTTTATCTTGGTAACTTCCCCTGGGACACACTTCGCACTGTTGAGTTGTCAGGTTAGTTCTATAACCTTCCACACAGTTCACTGCAAAAAGGCCAATGGGTGTAAAATAAAGGGTTTGAATTGAATAAAGGCAATGACAATATCACAGCCAAATGAATGTAGTGGAAGATTAGGTTATATGTGACAATATGAAATGTGCTTACAATTGAAGCGATTGTAAAATTCTATATTAAGGATAAATTGTATCATTTAAATGAGATTGGATCTCCATAAAACATCCTCGCAAAATGTAGGGGGGCGGGCAAAATCCTGAAACAAATAATTTTATCACCAGTCAAAAACTTTTCGATTAAGGAAATAGAAACCAAATTTGAAATTCCCAGGAACATTATAACGCAACGATGAAAACTCAAGTGTAAATTATTCTTTGCACTTATTTGGCCTCGAACTTTCAAACTCTTTTCAATGACAACAAAAGCAATGAAGAAAAAAAAAAGGAAAGAATAAAAAAATCATCTTATTTTTCAACTGGAAACATAATTATATCTCAACTAATGCTTATCATGTAGGTGAATTAAAGATAAAAACAAAAACCATTATAACATTATTGTTGTCAATTTTCCATTTTATAGCAGTGCTAGGAGAGACCGTTTGGCTTTTTTGAAAATTGTCTTTAGTTTAGGCAGTGGACACAGCTGCGGAAATCTTTATGAAATCTTTGCTTTTCATAATAGATAAAATAGAAAAAAAAACCAAACAAAACAAAACAAAAAACAAAAAGAAAAAAAAACAAAAAGTAAACACGCAAATTTTTCTTGTCAGATGTGAAAATGCATATTGTCTCAATTTTTATCTCCGAACCCTTTCCAAACAGTATCCAGATGAGAGTTTGTTGCTAAACCACTTACACACAGTGCAGTCATCATTGGAGGTGGCTCCTGTAGACTGTGTGACATAGTCCGTGTCTACACACCTGTTACACATGCTGAACACACCGAGGGCGTTGTCCTTGAAGTAACCCACCGGACACGCACGGCAAGTTCCTGTGACTTTCTCCTGACCGGCTGGACAGTAATCTAACAGACATTCAAAGAAATTAAAAGTAACAACTTCTAAGAGAACGGGGCAATTCAAAGATAAAAAATATATTTGAAATTAAAAAAAATAAATTTGGAACATTTTTTTTATCGAGAATTTATAGGGTTTGTGAGGGAAAGATACATTTAAAATTTGTAAATGTACTAGTGTATGTAAACACTGTGAAATTTATCTGTCCACTAACAATTAGAAAAAAAAAGCGACAACAATAATAAAAACAACACAATAAACAAGTACAACTGAGAATTGAAATCCTTTGATTATCTCGGCATCTTCTCAATCTATGCAAGTAGGTAAAGTAATCAAGATAGAAGGAAAAGAAAGAGAGAGAGAGAGAGAGAGAGAGATAGAGAGAGAGAGAGAGAGAGCGAGAGAGAGAGAGAGAGCTGGAAAGAGATCTGGAGAAATTAAAAAACAGCATCAAATGGAAAAGAAGTTAAACAAATCTATAAATATTCTCTCTTTGGTCTAATATTCATCATGCAAGACGTCAATTTTCTTTCATGATCAGTTTACGATCTTGCCTCACTAACAAAAACAATTTTCACATTATTTAAAAGTTAGAAAATAAAAAAAAAATGTATCGTGAAAAAACTTTCATTTTTTACGACAAGGAGACGAGCATTACAAGTTTGATTATAAAACATTAGGCTTTAATTAAGAACTTTATTTAATGATGCAATATTCTTTGTACTGGTCCAATTGTTATCTCGTCTATGAATTAAGTAATGAAGATTTGTTCTAATTAATCATGCTCCTAAGAGCATACCGCGATTATACAAACACTAGAGACTTCTGGAGGAATGGCGGAGTATTACTCCACACAAATAGTAACTTACTTTCACAACTGGTCGGGTCTCTAGAACCTTCCTGTCTAGTGCTGTCACCGTCTGGACATTTGTTGCATTTCACTTGATACGGCAAGACTTGGTATTGACCTCGAGAACAGAGGTCACATCCGGTTTGGTTAGCGTTTGGTTGACTTCCAGCTGGACAGCGGACTGGGGTTGGCGATGGTTAGAAAATCAGGAAAGAAGAAAGAAAGCTAAATGCCTTTTATCTGGTTGCAATCTGTTAAAATCCACGGATAAAAAAGAGGAAATATACGTTTAACCATCTTTTCGAAACATTATTTTTGGATAATCCTTTTGCATCTGAGAGGCTCTGAAAATGTAAATGGTTAACTGATGAGCGTATTTAAACAGTCATGCACATTTTTTCCCACATTGGGTGATTTCAATGATCGATTAAGTAAAGCTTCTACAATATGTACTTCTAAGCTAAATTGTTTGATATCTGATTTTGCTTGCTTTTAAAGAAACGGAGTTGTTTTAAATGGCTGCCCCACCGGAAATCCACCACAAGCTTAGGTAAGAGCTGTGGTCGAATCTTTTTTAAAAGTAAATTCTTATGTTTACATTACAATGTAGGCTGACTAAATATACATGTTGACCATATAGGCATCAAATGGAGGTCTCTCTTGCACAGTGAACTAAACTTAACTAAAGTAAAATTTCCTCTAATCGAGCGAATCCCTTTTTTTTCAGGCACAAGGCATATATAGGTAGTTGCCATTGCTTTCGTTGCCACCTTTCCTTCCGCTGAGTCCCAAGAGACCTAGCTACCAATTAAGTGCTGGTTGCGCACAAGGGAGCAAACACAAGTTTTTTTACGCGGGTCGAACCTGGATCGAACCCGGTACCTCTAGGAAAGTGTCAACCGCCCTATCAATGCCGCCACCGCTCACCCTACAGTTAAACATTTTGTCAAAAAAAAAGCTTACAAAGTGAACAGTTATCCTTGCTTTGAGCCCCCGTGGTTACGGTGGTGTAAGAGCTAGGACAACTATCACAGGGTTCAAAGACCTTGGCTCCATCCCTGTAAGACCCTTGGGGACATGGCTCACAGGTGGTCTCGGCTGGTTTCACTTGTTGTCCAGGAGGACAGAAAACTAAAAATAGAGGGGAAAAGGCCAGAGTAATTTTTTTTAAATTTCAGGGCATGATAATTTATTCTCAAACTCAATTTAAGAGATCACTTACAAACGATTTTCGTAATAATATTAACATGTAGATGTAGGTGAATAGTTTATATGCTTTTCCTGAACGGCTAACTTTGATTAAAACCACATAAGTTTAATACTTATTATTAAAAAAATATGGTTATAGTCTTGCACCGCCAAAGACTGTCTAAAAACTTAACACCTTTCCCCCAGCAGACCATTACACAGCAGCGCAATTTAACACATATTTCAGAGTATTACAGCACGAACGCCATTTAGGATCTAAAATACCATCATTCTACAAATTTAAAGCACTGCCTATACCCAAGTACATATTTTACAGGTGGATGGGTTTAGGAAAGTGTCGATAAGTTGCTTTTCCAAGGCAGTTAGAACATGAGTCGTGGTTAGGAATAGAACCCGCAACCGCAGCATCCTGAGTCCGACGCTCACACCACTGAGCCACGCTGCTCCTGTAAAAGTAATAAAGCTTTAAGAAATTCTCTTTAAACAATTAACCCCAAGACAAAGTTAAACAAACAGGCTCCTCACACTTGCAGTCCGCAATCTGAGTGGCTCCCTCGCTCTCCGACCTGTAACCAGCCGGGCACGGCAGACATTCAAACTGCCAGCTCTTCGGTTGGTACTGGTCCACAGGACAAGGATGGTACACCGTGGGCTCTGATTGGTTACGGTAAGTGCCTGGAGGGTTGTCCGCTGGAGAGTTTTGGATTCAAACATTGAAATCTCTTAAATTAACACAAGAATTCTAATATAGGTCTTCTATTAACACAAGCAATTTTTACATGTACATATGTCAAAATGCTGAATCTGTGCTGCAAGAGTTATTTAGTTTTGAATTGAAAATTGCATTGAATATAAAACAAGTTAGAGCAATAAAACAGTAACTTAGAAGGTAAAATAGGTATTGTGTAACTTTTACACCTCCATGTTGCTTTAGTAGTTAGTTAATTTTTTGTATGCTTTGTATATCGGCTATACAATTCAAGCGTTTGTCTCTTTTTATAACTGTATCTACAAGTACTTGAAGAAAAAAACACAACCTTTATGCACATGACTTTCCACCCCTGCTGTCATTCAAGGCTAAATCAAACGCACTTTCCCTGGTTTGTCCTCACTCCTCAGACTATCTTGCATTAGCTGATGTGACATTGGCACTTTTGGTTAGCAATTATTGTACAAGATTTCTTCAGACATTGTATGAATGTCCATTTTCTCTAGAGACCTCTCGTTCAGTCACAATAAAACTACTAATACACCTGTGGAACCTGACTTTTTTCTTCCACCCTCCTCCATTTTCTCCTCATTCAATTCCCACTCTTCCTGTGATTCTCCCTCTATCTTGCAGTTTCTGCACAAGCTTGATCGCCAACCCACATACCAACATCGCAGTCGGCCAGAGCATTGCTCTCATTGTAACGGGTCACCATGCCAACAGGACATCTTTGACAAAGAGCATCATTGGTGCTGCGGTAAAACCCGATAGTGCAGGCCACACAGTCGTTGCTGGGGCCAATCTCTTGCCCAGGGGGGCAGTCGTCTGGGTGGATACATAGAAAACAATCGGCTTTACTTTTTCCTTGTTACTTCACACCCACTATTTTGTTGCAATAATAAAAGCCTCACATGTATAACCCTTTGTTACTGCAAACACAAGCCAACAAATTACAAATATTTTTCTCAATTCTTTTTTTTTGTGGGGAAAAAAGGGGGAGGGGCGGAACAACTGTTTAAAGTTAATTTCATATCAGGTTATTTTTAGATTGGAGACTTAAAATGCTTGATGCTGGGAAACTGACCAATTACTTATGAACACACAAAGAACTGTAGCCATTCCTTTAATGAAAGTGATATGTAATACGATTTTCCCCCAGAAAGGTGAACAAGACTTACTTGCGCAACTAGCCTTCAACACAGTACCGCGGTATTTCGTTGTTTTAACTGCATCACAGGCCAGGCAATAGAACTGCCCACTGTCCGGCTGGTAAAAACCTCGGCTGCAGTTCTGACACTGGTCAGTTAATGTGTCAAAATAATGACCGGGAGGGCACTTCTCTGAAAAAAAGCAGGTATCATGCACGATTAAAACGAAAAAAAAAACAGTATGTCACCAATAACTACAATTTTTGTCAATAATAAAATTTACATCCACAAAAAGTAGCTACAACTGAGACAAATAAAGCTGTACTGGTGAATTAATAACAGTGCGATCTGCACTGGTAGAAGTTGTACAACAGGTAGTATCTGTAGAAATAAATAAATAAATAAAGGAAGAACATGAATAATTTTGGTCGCGATATTATGCCGGTACTAAAAAAGAAGGCTGCAGAAAAATTACAATTAAATTAAGGGGAACGACATCAGTTACTACCGCATTTGTTATAAATTCATCTGCTATAACAGCAAAAACAATAACATCTACGACCAACTCTACTACTACTTCTACTGCTACCACTACTGCTAGTACTACTACTACCACTACTACTACTACTACTACTACTACTACTACTACTACTACTACTAGTACTACTGCTTGTTTTAAACGTGCCAGGCTCTCCAGTTTACCAAACAGGTGAAGATATTGAGACCGCATACCTTTGCAGTCACTGCTACTGTAAGACCCATGGTGTCCGGTGGTTTTAGCCTCACCACACGCCGCACAGCTAGTCTGACCCTCTAGTGTCTGATAACTGCCAGCAGGACAGAACTCACAAGACTTTGTTAGGTTACTGTAGAAAGTGCCAGGTCCACAGGAGACTGTCGGGGAGAAGATATCAATGGAGGAAGACAGATGAAGAGCCTAAATAGATAGCTACGAGATAGATAGGTTGATGGATAGGTGGATGGATAGGTTCATAAGGAGATTAAAAAACAAAAAAGGGGAGATATACAGAGGGAGAAGAAGGGAGAGAAAGAGACCGAAGCTGAGAGAGATGAAGAAGACGGAGAAGAGGAAAAAGGAGAAACAAAAAAAGTAAGGGGAGAAAACAGTAGAAGAAGAACAAAAAAAAAAAAAAAGAAGAGAGAAACAGAGAGGGGTTGAAAAACGCAGGCATGTAAAAGAAAGATTTTAAAGCGGATAAAATTTTATTATGCGATATGGTGTAAAATGATGTAAGTTCTTTCAGTAGATTAACACACGTCAGTGAAATACTAGAATTTAACTAACTCAAAACATAGTTCTGAATCAGAGGATCTCATTGCTACCTTTCAACATGGGCTCCATCTCTTTTAATGGTCAATGGTTCAGTAATGGTACCTAAGCCAGGCTAAAAAAAAGCACACACGACGTTCTGAGTCATGTTTCTACAGCTGAATCGAGTGACTTCTTTTTCATTGCCATAAAAGCTGTCGCATAAGAACTCTTCTTGCAAAAAGCTACAGTTGTGAATGTCTAAAAGTGCCAGATCAGGATACATGTGATAAGTTGTATTTGCAGTTTTATTCCATTTAAATGAAGCGGTTGCGCCCCCCCACCCCCTTGTGTGTATGGAGGGGCACGGACGAGTGTTGTTCGAAACAATTCTATCTTGTCTATCTCTAAATATGTACCCACCACACTGGCGATCAATGAGAACTTTTGGCTCGTCACACTGGTACTCCACCACAACCGTGTGATCGTAAGGCACTGCATTGGCTACAAACCCCTGGACAAGGATAGCAAAAGACATAAAATAATGATGAATTGACCTCTCTGACCTAAGTACGAGCAAAGACAGGGGAGCCATTGCATTGCACAGGTTTGAGGAAAAGATTTCAATGCCTGACACTAATGAAATGATGGTTGGAGCTTACATTTCACAGAAATGCGTAGTCAGTAGAGGAATATATACGTTATGATTTAATATGTAAATAAAGGTGGAGTATACATTAAAACGAGATAAGCAACAAAAAGTGATACAAGCGATATTTACAAGCTGGTTTCCTAGCATCGATAACCGACCTTTTGGAAGTTAACACTAGAAACTTTGTCAATAACTGCTTGAATGTTTGAACTATCTATCTTGGCATAATACATTATGAATCTGCGCTGAAGAACTCATCAAGTGATATTTTTGAACGTATAAAATTTCTGGCTTAAGTGATAAAAGTAAATAGATCGATTAGATTGACTCGCCTCATTAGGCATTGAGCCATCTTAGAACTATCCACAGAAAATCTAAGCTATAAGTGTATCCAATTTCATGTTAACTAAGACTTTGTGTATTCTTGTTTTCCAGCGCAAGTACATTAACATCATACCAACTGTGTCAGTGCTCGTGTATGACAAATATTCAAGCTGTGTTTAGCTTCAAACCGAAAGTTTGAAAAGGCTGCAGCAGGACAGAATAGTTCAAGTACAACTGAATTCGGATATTTTAAATCTGGTGGGGGAAAGTTTAACTTCCTATTATTGAAAAATCGAGTAATAATTTTATTTTGCAAAAGAAAAAAATGAAATTGGCAAAAGGCACCTAGTTCAAATTATGCATATACTCGAATGATTCTGACCCATATTTCAACATGGTCTCGCAAGTCTAGGAAAACGTCCAATCTCTCTTGCCTTTTTTGAAGATTGCACACCTCTTAGTGTGTCACAATGGGACAAAATATATTACGCAGCTTAAATAAAATTCTCCTTTAGCTCTTTTGATAACAAAGATACACAGTTGGCACCAAATGTAAGAACTACTCGGTAGATATAGGCCACACTATTATCAAGGTTCGATTTATACATCAACTCAACTTCTGTATAACATGGACTCACCGAGTAATTCAAACCTATTGAATTAGCTATTTAGTAAAAGACCATAACACCTCCAAAGTAATATTCTGTTGCACATTGCCCTGAGCAACACCAGGATAAAGTTTATACCATAGACTCACGGAGTAATCAAATCGGTTGTCTGAGCTACTTAGTAGAAGGCCATTGTAAAGAACATCCAAGGCGATTGTCTGTCGCGAGTTGCTCCGACTTGTAGCTGTTTCTCTGAGGATTGTCAGAAAATACTGGGTAATAAATGGAGGTAGTCATTGACATTAGGCGGTGATATATGCATATTATATAAACATCTTTTCAAACACGTTGTTGGCTAGAGAATGTTACCTCAACCCGCCAGTTACTGAAAAACAGTTTTAAGAACAGCTAAGACTATCGTTGGTGTATTTTTAAAAAATTTCAGATTTGTTTGCAAAATTTTACATCACGCTATCGTAATATTTTCCTTCTTTTTCACAACAGTTCCGAGACTTATCACAAGTTTAAGATTATTTATATGGAGGGAGAGCAAAAGAAAAACAAACAAACAACGGAGTTGCTAATATGCCAACACTGAGTGTTTTTTGGAATTAAACCCTGTCAAGGCAAAAAATTACACGTTTTCAATAAAGCACTAGAGATCTTTAGCACACGCACCGTGTCTCACTACGCGTACGTGAAAATCGGGAAAGCAGATTGAGAAATTATAAAAATAATGAAACTAGTTTCTAAAAATAGACCCACAGACGTTCGCGTCATACTCACGCGTTGCTGCTTAAAGTCTGTATTATAGAGAAAACATAAAATCTGCAGCGTGGAGGTTTAGTGTGAGTTAAGAAGGCAACTTCCTTGGTAATAGTCTGCC
>BMAT01011871.1:122533-134901 GCA_019649035.1 Elysia marginata | reverse complement strand
GCTTTATAATTTTCTTCCAGTATATAAAGAGCTTTTAAGCATTGAAATAAGAGATGTATAGAGACAGTTAAAAAACTTAAAGAGAGACTACATTTTGTAAAACAGCCGACTAGTTTCTGACCACATGCTTTTTAGGGGTTAGAATATTGTATAAGAAAATTTGAAGAATAATGATTGAGCAATACATTTGTTGATGAAAATATGGTGGTAGTATTATTTGTAGCAGTAGCAGCAGCAGCAGCAGTAGTAGTGGTAATAGCAGTAGTAGAAGTAGTAGTAGTAGTAGTAGTGGTGGTAGTAGTAGTAGTAGTAGTAGTAGTAGTAGTAGTAGTAGTAGTAGTAGTAGTAGTAGTAGTAGATATTAGTAGATACAGCAGTAGTAATAGTAGTAGTAGTAGTAGTAGTAGTAGTAGTAGTAGTAGTAGTAGTAATAGTATTGGTGGTTGTGGTAGTAGTTGGGGTAGTAGTAGTTGTAGCAGTAGTAGCACGGTGTACAATTAGTAGCTGAAGAGGCAGAAGCAGTTGTTTTTCTGAATTTTTTGGATTAGCTAAAGCTGTAGTTGTAAGTATAAATATGTTCTTACTTCTTCCATGAATTCCAATGTCCTTTCAAAGACCATAACACGGGAAAGCTTGCCTTGGAATCCCTTTGCTTTCTTGGGTTCTTTGCTGTTTAAGTCGTACTCACACCCCAGCACAACCCACAAACTAGTTTCACAAGAAAAGCCGGGAAACTTATTTTAATATAATTATAACTGTATAGGAAAAACGTACACAAATAGATGTGTAAGTAAATAAAATCAACGGTAAAAACAGTCTCTGCATTATTTGTGGTGGTCGAAAGATTTAAATGTTTGTTCTTGCGGTTATGAAGTCGTGGAAAATACAAGAATAAAGGAACTAGAACAATTGTTAAATGAAGTTAAACGAGCAACCGATAAACTAAAATGCGGAAAAATCACGATAACATGGAAGCATAACTACTGAAGATAAGTAGAGAGAAAACTGAAACAATCAAATATCTTTGCATCTACTATGCTGCAACAAAAGTATGGAATAGTTCTCACTTGCCTGATGAACGGAAAGAAAAAAAATGATCATGCTGTACAAAGAGGGAGATTAAAATTACGGTAGAAAATACAGAAATAATTATAGTAAATATTAATAATAACTATTATAAGAGGAACTTAGTTATGCTGCCTGCTAGCATAAGTTTGAAGAAACTTTGCTCTCAGCTTCTCTCATGACAAGTCATTATGAATATGAGAAGTCATAATGCCTTAAAATTTATGATCACATCTTTTATAAGACTTTTTGTTTTAACATCCATACTTTTAATGATGACATGGCCGTAAAAACAAAACGCCCCAAACTTTCAAATTAGACCGCTAAAAATTCAATTAAATTTGGCGAAAGAGATTCAAACTATCATTCCCAAAAGTAACGGATAGTAAAGTCTATGAAATTCTTACTTCAAATCGAACATCGTTCTCGGGAACCTGATGGCCGAACTCTGGACAGTATCAGCAATATAGGTCATTTGACCGGCAGCGCCATCTATGTTGACCACCAGGTAGTGCCACCTACCATCGTTGATGGCGGCTATGGGTTGTGTGATGGTGAACTCCTGCCCTGATGTAGGGTCCTGGTAGCGAACCGCTGTTTCGTTCATGTACAGCAACGGCGTTTTGCCTCGGAGGCTGTTAGGGCTCCTTTCAACAGATAGTAAAGTAAAAATTGGGCTATCGTTAATGATAGCACTAACATAAAAACCACCATGAAAAAATTAGGTGCCAAACCCGTTTTTAAACCTTGGAAATGTATTTAGAATCTGCAAAAAATCTTATCTTTCTTAACACCATTAAAATCAGCCAGTCAATCAAAAATCAACTAACCAGGGAGTCAGATATCGACCAATTAACAAATTAATCAAATAACCAATGGATTGACCTTCAGTTAACTAAAAATCATGCAGTTAATGAACTAATCTTAGAGTCAATCAATAAAAGAAAAAAAAAATCCTTGAATGAATGAATCAATCAAACAGTCATATAACCTATCTATCTACTTATGTATGAATTTTATAGTCTTTGTGCAAAAGAAGAAAGTATTTGAACTGTCCATAAAAAGGGCTTAAGTTTGCCAAAAATAAAAGAAAACAACAAAGCAACTATAGATTTGTCATACAAATTGCAAAATAGCCAAGCGTATCGTTGTCGTTTAAGCTAAGACCGTATCGGTCAGATGGAAGTTTTGAGACAAATACAGCCACGAAAGCAAAAATAAATGTTTTGAGATTTGTAATACAGTTAACATATATAATTTGAAGACATGTTCAAGACCCTTAACTGTGTATCTGATTATCTTATTGACCCAGAGTAACGTAGCCATTTATTTCTGCGTTGCTATTATTTAAATAAGAAAAATAGGTATATGGTAAACAAAACCCAATTGTGGTATTAATTCTAAAAGTTAATCCATTTTAATGACCATCCAATTACAGAAGTCTAAAGAGCTTGCTTGTAGAGCTGTTCTTAAACGTGCACTGTTAGCGAGTCTCATTATCTTTACAATTATACATGTGATTTTTATGGATCATAAAATAACTATAATAATCTCCGAAATTGGACACTTTCATCTATCTACCTGATTGCAAAATGTAGTCCTACTTACGGGACAGTGAAGATGCTGAAAAATACCCCAGTACCGGATTTTTCAGCAAACTGAATCCACATAGATACGCTAAAAGAAGAATTGGACAATGAGATAGGATACTCCAGCGCTGCCATGGAAGTTTTATCCGAGTGACGAAACAGAAGGTCAAAGTTTGAATCAGTGTCTGACGACAGGAAACAAAATAATAATATAGCTTAGTGTAAAGGCGAGCCAATCTCAAAATATGTACAACCTGGATATATACATGCCTTTCTTTATTCTTCTCAATTTTATTTTCTAAAGCAGGTTGATCGCAAAATCGGGAAAACCTATGACTTTCCAGACCTGCTGGTTCAACTAAAGGTTGTTTCACATGACGTATGTCCCGTGTGGAAGACGACGGACCAGATCTGGTCCGGTGATTGGTTTTTGCTTTCACATGGTGCGTTCTCATGTGAAATAGCGTATATGATATAAAGTAAGATAGTGTTTTAAAGCCTCCAGTCCAGAGAGGTTGCGGACTCTACCGCAAGGGATATGCCTTATAGGAAAAAGGGCTTAACTCGTCAGTAAAGATCTATACTAGGCCCGGCTCGTTTCCGGCTAGATGAGTGATCAAAATAGGCCAAGTTAATATCTTACCACAAGCGCGAATGAATCGGATGTTGGTGAATTTTAGTTAGGTAAACTCCTTTTGAAATCAGCTTAACTTTTCCTTTTATCTTTATTTTAAACCTAGAAAATCTCAAATAATTCTCCTCTGCAAAGTTTTGAAGATTTCATAAAAAATTAGCATTTGAAAGCTCTGAAAATTAGTTTTAAAAAATTTTAATATTAAAGCCTGATAACTTGCGACATCCGACTCATTCACAATAGTTGTGAAAAAAAAGTTTATAGAAGGAAAGCCGCTGCCTAGTTACAATGACACTGGGCAGCCGGACAGGGTTTTATTTTCTAATTGTTCTATCTTTGCCTTATTTCAATCAATCTCCTTACAAGGAGACGGGACGTGCGTAGTACAAATCTATCCTGGATAATCGTGTTGAAAATTTGACTTGGTAGCAAATCTTAACTAATCAGACACTCCTCACCATTTGTTTTAGTTTACAAATATCATTTTAACCTTACAATCAGTCCATCAGCATTCTGCCTCCTTAGAATGAATTTTTACTGCCTGCACTCTCCACAATGTTTGCTTGCTGGGTAAATCTCAGGCACTATGAAACAAAACTCTGAAAAGCAGATACTCAATTTTATTCTAACAAAATTAGAGGAATTCGAGCTATTGTGTTCGATAAACCCATATAATTATTCGACAGCTTCTCCGTATCAAGATGACCCACCGTAATCACAGCCTGGTCCTTCTTTTCCTAAAGGACACCGACAAATCGCTTTATCCGGCAGATCAACGCATGTGGCCTGAGCTGAGCAGTTGATCGAATGGCAGTCAGATGGGTTTACAGCGCACAGCGGACCCGTAAAACCTGAAGAAATGTGAAGGGAAAACTTGGATTCTTTGAGAAAATTTGGGCTTTAAAGTTAGATAAAGAAGACAAGCTGTGGACATGAATAGATTACTTAACAAGCATTTACTTTGCTTTAAATTCACAATCACGTGTGGTGATTCTTTAAAAAAACAATTTGTAACACACGCATTGGAAAGAGGAAAGACGTGAAACACGTGAGTGGACTTTAAATCCATGTTCAATGTATGATTAGCGGATTTTATTCAGCTATAGGTAACGTGATGGTACAGATGCCCCCCAAATCATTAAGTACCTAGAGGACTGAAATGGTAGGCTATCTTTTTCTCGTGGCTCAAAATCGTGATGGTGTTGCCAATCCTCCCTTTCCTTCCCAAATCTAGGGAGGACTGCTACCTACTTAATGTTGAATGTACGGGGGTGGGGTCCAGCAACGAAAATATCCTGGCTCCAACTGGAATTGAACTTGAGACATTCCACACAGTTGATAAACGCGATACCAACTGACCTATTGCCCCCACCCCTCCCCCAATATGATTAGGTTTGGTTAAAAAAATCAATCCTGAATCTGACCTGGTGCACATCGGCACTGGTGGTTGTCCAGGGATGCTATACAGACAGCCTCGTTCTGACACACACCACTCACAGTGGAGCAAGGGTTAATCTTCTCCTCGCAACGGTCCCCGGCAAAATCTGAAATCAGCAATCATGAAGAAGTGAGGTGCAGGATGAAGAAAGTCGGCAATTTGTTTTTTTAATTGTGATTTCTTTTGTTCTTTTGGAGGTACAATAGTACCTATACGCAATCTTGCACTTCAATTAGGGTGGCCCCATATCCTTTCAGTATAACAAAACAAGAGCGAGTCATAAGTGGCAATGATATCGCATGGCCATGCTAAATTCCAGTACGGTTGATAGACTAGAGAAGGAAACAATTCTGTCACTTATTATCACCTTCAATCTTTAGCATGAGTGCATCTACACGTGAAAGGAACAACCGGATCATAGCCGTCTAACTAGTCCATCCCCGATACTTAGCCTTGGTATGGCGCTCACTTTATGTGAAAGGACCAGAAAACTGAACAAAACCATTGTTTCAAAAATGTCTCAGGAATTACTTTGTCTCGCTACTGCAGAGCCTCAGGCCACGAACATACAGCACCCGGTCCGTGTCCAGCCCAGCAACGGGAACATAAGAGCCACTGCAATACAATGTGATAACCTCCGCCTGATAGGACCAGGCGCAGTATATTCGTGGCCTGCGTGTCTTGAATAATGATAGACTTTTTAACTTTCATATTCCAAATTAAAAATAGCTAAAAATCAGCCAGTTAGTATCTTTCAGGTCTTTTTTGCTACCATCATCAAACAAGAACTCATAATGCGTCACATAACATCAAACAAAGAAAGAAAATTGAATGATAGAAGAGGCAAAACTTAGACAGAAAAAAATAACAGAGACACAGCAAAGCGAGACCGAGAGAAACAGAGAGAGAGAGAGAGAGAGAGAGAGAGAGAGAGAAAGGGAGACAGATAATTCTAATCTCATACTCGATGCACCAAAATCCAACGTAATGAAATCGATATTGAACTCACTGTCATGGCAAGCACACGTTGCATTGCCAGCGTCATCTCTGCAAGTTCCGTTGACACAAGGGTTGGCAACATCGCATATCTTCACAGACTCTGAGCATGTGGCACCAAATGTGTTCAATTGGCAACTGCAACAGATGTAGCAACGCCAAGTTTCAATAGTGTATGACTCAAAATATATATAGCAATGTATTTTCAGTCCTCACATACTCTATCTTAGCTCTTGTGCAAAAAGAGGAAAAAAAAAGATAACCGTTTGGAAGTTTATTTTCACCCTTTTTTTTGTTGGCGTTGCGTATCCATCGCATGTACGTTTTCTTTTCTTCACCCCTCATTTATTACTAAAACCTTAAAGAAGCTGCAACACACTGTGGCCAATCGGCTAGGCTTAGCCTCGCACTGTAAATTCAAATGAGGTTTTTATGAAAATGAAACAAAAAGAATTTAACGTTTTCTAGTGTAACGAAGTTAGAGTAAAGAGTACTTTCTTACAACAGTTCTTACTCCGTGTAAATACCCTTAGTGCGCTAGATGGGTTTCTCGACAGAACGCTACCAACTAAACTAACTTTTGATTTCAAAGAAGAGCAACACTTAAAGCGCATGGTTAACATACTGACTAGATGTTTTTCTGCCAACAACCGGGTACGTATTTAATGCCTGAAAGTAGCGAGAAAACTTTGGCAAAACAAAAATAAAAGGAACCAAAAATTAACTTCTAAAGACAAAACGCCGGACTGCCAAGCCAGGACTCAAAACGCGGGCTTCCAAACTCAGAGCCGAGGGCCCATCACTAGATTAGATCACGACGTAATACACATCTAAGCCACTGATAAAAGGATATGGGCACATTTAATTTAAAAAATAATTATTGACCCGTTGACTCAAACTAACCTGCAGAAGAAATCATCGAACAGTTCCTTGCACTCTGCTCCGTTCTGACAGGGATCTGACGTGCAATGTTTGACCTCCACTTCACAGTTTGAACCTGTCCAGCCCGATGGGCAGTCGCACCTGTAGTCAGCTATGAGGTCATTGCACCTTCCTCCGTGAAGGCAAGGACTAGAGGCGCACTCCTTGATGTCAATCTGGCGTGACGAAAGGTCATTGAGATGTTAACGTCTACAATTAATGTGGTGAGAAATAGAAGTTTAGCAACAGAAGAGAGTTAGGTAAGTAGACAGAAAAAGAGACAAATAGAGAGAGAGGGAGAGAGAGAGAGAGAGAGAGAGAGAGAGAGAGAGAGAGAGAGAAAGAGAGAGAGAGATAGAGATAGAGAGAGAGTGAGAGAGATTGAAAGAAAAGAGACCAGGCTCTAGCCGTCTACTTCAGTTCAAATTGCTTCACTGTGAGAGAAATGTGACTGTTTTTATGTAGTTTTCATTTTAATCTGTTGTAAGGCAAAGTTGATAGAAAAATACTCAGTTTCAGGCATTGAGTCCCTGTTATCTTATTTTACCAAATTATTTCGGTTTATGTATGCCAAAATGATGCAACTTACTAGAGACCGTTACGTTTGAGTTATTATCACGTAACATCTCATAATTATGTATTGAAACCAGTCCGAATAGGTCTGATATTGTTAATTTCATAATACAGAGCATTGGTGTGTTTAACATCGCATTAATTTTCTAAGCTTCCAAGCGTTAAAAGTTACATCAAATCATTACAATTTTGAGTAAAAGTGATTAGAAACTCTTTCGATTTTGATAGAGAAAAAAATTAATCAAGCTTATCTTAATAAACGTTTCCGTAAAGTAAAAATTTCCGATATCCGACTCATTTGTACATAGAAAGTTCTTTGACTAACTCACATGGCAATATTTTCCAGCATATCCACGCGAACACTTGCACTCAAAATCCCTGACTTTGTCAATGCATTGAGCTGTGCCTGTTGAGCTGCAGTTGGACGTCAAACACTCGTTGATTTCAGTCTCGCAATTTGCGCCTGAATTATAATAGAAAATATGAGGCTCATTTATCAAAACAAACATTCCACAACAGCTAGGTAGGGTGGCTCAGCCGAAATGTATTCTACAGAAATGAAAAGAACTTGGAGACATGATTAGTAAATGCTAGGTGTCTACATAATTAATGTCTTTACATTTGCTATCATTATTTTACAAACGCATTACTTGAGATACAACGTTTACGTTTTTTTTAACAAGCTGAGAAAAGCTATGAATGTGATGCTTTTTCTTCGCTATGTTCAAGTTTGTTTCTCCCATGAGCGTATCCTTTAATCTTGTTAAACCATATAAATATGTTAAAGAAAGAAATCAAATGTAAAAGATAAACTAAGCGCAAACCTTTCACTATTCAATTCAACACAATTTGATTTTATATAGTGAAAAAGTTAAGACCATATTAAGAGAAACACTAATAACTATCAAACTCTAAAGAAATGAGTTTTAAGAGGATCACAAGTTATCATGAGTTCAAAATGTTTGTTATTTTCAGGTATTTCAACTATAACAATTCAATGGCCTTTATACTCCACCTAATTTATCATAGTTAATATTTTTTCCATACGTTTTGATAATTATATCATTGTAATGTTTATTATCATTTATTTACATTATGATAAATCTTTTAGCAACATAACTTAAAATTCGAAATGCCTGAATATAACATTCACCATAACAGGCAATGATACCGCTTGAACCACTATTACTAGTTACCAAGTGTTTATGGTATCACGTTTTAGTGGAAAATTTTCAGCTCTCAGGGCGAGAGGTCCGGGGTTCGAAGCATCAAATGAGTACCTAGCTATGGACAGTGAAAGATCGTGTCAGCATGCAATTTAGTAAAGCGCTTCAATTGCTATTCTTTTGGGATTTTGGAAAGTAGTAATTGATTGGTTTAGGCCCGTCGAGAAACTTATGCAAATGGCCCAGAGCATTTTAGTATATAATGCGCTATGCAAAATTTACTCTTTGCTTTTTACTTTACCTGTATAGCCTGAACATGTACAGTTGTAGCCAAGCAAGAGGTCGGTGCATACACCATCATGCAAACACGGTGAACTGGCACAATGGTCAATGTCATGTTGACATCTGAGAAAGAACAAGAAGCAAATTGATCAGGACAAGTCCTTCATCCTTATGGCTTTTACCTCCTCATTTATGTCACCAATACCTTAAAGAATCTGAAACACACTTTGGCCAATCGGCTCGCAATAATAATACGTTTACTATAATATACTTACGTAACTACTTTTTTTGGTATGATTGGTCGTTTTTCTACTGATCAAAATTTTAATTTGATGCAAACATCATTATTTTCTACAATTCGCTCTAAAGTTCTCCTTAGCCTCACAATATAGGAATTATCATTTTTAAGTCTTTCAAACTCTTACCAATTCCCACCTACTTTCTCTCCTTGTCATCCTGTCCAAGTTTTGACTTAAACTTTTGCCTATTTTGCCCCTGGTTGCTCTCCCCTCCTACTTCTTTTTCCCAGAATCTACAGGGACTGTTGCTACATCGCACTGGTTGTCAATTTTTCTTGCTCTAGCGTCAATCTCTTTCTAAGTCTCATCATAACGAAATTTATTTATCCTCAAGATGAAAGTCATTAACATATAAAAATAAAATTTTTTCCTCCCCAACTTAACTCCATAAACATTGTGGCATTCTTTTTTAACAAATATTTTCAAAGATGTTAAAAAACAACTGATTTTAAGCCTATCATAAAAGCTGCCCTTTTCTTAGAAAGTTGAGGGGACCATTAAGCATGTCATAGTGAGCCTACTACGGCAAATCAAGCACAAGTAAGAAATTCTACAAACCGAGGGATTAATATTTTATCAAAGTGTTTTACAAGCAATGGCCACAGCTTTTCTGTGATCTAAAATGCTTTATTTGACTTGACTTGACTTATGGTCTTCCGCTTGCAGCCTCCTTGAGCACGTACTGCAAGGATCTTGCAGCTTCTACAGTCCATTTTCTGCTATCTGGCGTAGTGTGTCCAGGTCTCTCTGTGATATTATTCCTCAGTTTTGTGGTGGAGCGTATTTTGACATCGTTATTTTGTGGTCTATTCTTGGGCTTTTGTTGTTTTCCAAAGAGTAGAAACGCTTTCCTTCATTTGAAAAAAATTTTTTGGGTCTCGCTTCAGGGCATGTCCCAGAGAGCCGATATTTTGCTTCGAGCATCTGCATAGACAGGGGAGCCTTTCCGCACCTTTAGTATAACGAACAATTGGGTATTTCGAGCAAACAAGTGCAATAAATTAACTTGAGCGACTTGTGATTGATTAACCCTAGCTGCCTCACATATCATGTTTACAGACAAACGATTTGAAGCATAATACTGTATCATTACTATACCTAAAACCGTTGTATCCATCGGGGCAGCTGCAAGAAAACCCGCTCGCCTCGTTCCTGCATGTCCCCCCGTTCAAACAAGGGTCGGATTGACAGAAGTTTATCGGATCACACGTTTGTGTACGAGGGCCTTTTAGGAGAAAATGATAATAATTAGAATATAATGATAATAATCATAGTATTAACAATGATAAAGAAATAGAAGGAGATAAATAATATGAAATAATAGTAATAGAGAAGACAACTGGTCCATTGCTTAAATCCCCAATACTCATCGTCACATTTGTGAATAACTTAATTCGTTTAAGACAATATCAAATTTTACTGCAAGAAATCAATGAAGGGTCAATATAATAAACATTTCTACCAAACCTGCTGGGGTTTTGTACTGGCCCTGTGGTGGACAAACACAAATGTAGGAGTCGTTATCCTCATCCTCCACGCACTTGGCCCCTGCACCGCACCTGGTTCCTGTGTTACACTTCAGCTGTCGCCTCTCACAAAAGGTGCCATCATAGCCAAGAGTTGAGCTGCAGTCGCAAGAAAAACCTTGGATTCCTGTGGTTTGACAGGTCGCATTGTTGTGGCACGGGTTGGAATAACACTGATCTGAGAAAAAAAAAGCAGAGTTACTGCATTATTTCTGGTAGATCTATGTGTTCTGCAAGCATATTCACATGCGGTTTTATCTTTAACAAAGTTCCAGATCATACAGTGCTGTTGGTTACAGTTTCTCTATTTACAGCCGCGATATGAAAGATATTCGGTTTGAATTTGACTGGTGGTATTAAATGAAAATTCATTCAACCGACACCATTACAACAGGTCAAATGAGTATCTGACAGTGAAAGATCTTGCTATTATGTTAAAATGATGAGCTTAAATTGCTGCTCACCTGTGAGTTCAGAAGGTAATATGGTAGGTAATAGTCTGTCGGGAACCCATGTAAAGCGCTTAAGGGATTTAGTGGGTTAGACTCTACCTAAAAATTCTCTTTACTTTTTTTTACTAACTTACAATCCTTTGAGTTCCAAAAGTGTAACATGTATATTCTACGGTCCTTGTATTTTAAGTACACATCAAATTTAACACTGTTTTTCACGTATATTTATCTCTCTTATACTGTACACCAAAGATTTAAAAAATGCTGATGAACAAAATACATTGAAAGGACAAACTTTAATGTCTCAGTTGACCAGCATATAAAATTTCATGAGTTAATACTGGCCCACCTTGTAACTCTTGGCAGTTAGTCCCAGTGTAGCCAGGCTTACAGACGCAGCTGTAGCGAACATTATCGTGAGCGATGCATTGACCATTGATACCACAGGGCTGCTGCTTGCACAGGTCCTCAGAAATGTTACATCTGTAAAACAGAGATTCCCATCCATTATAGTTTTTATTAAATGAAGACTGTATTTCACGTACTTGAAGAAGACATTAAAAACATAACAAGTTAAGACTCTGTGCAAAAAAGTAAAAAATCGCAACTGCTCGTGCTTACTCTTTCATCTTTTCGGTTGCTGTTTGAACATGTCTAGCTTATATAAAATTATTTTGGTGGAAAACTTAGACGATCATTAATTTGTAATGTCATTTGAATGAAAAAAAAACACCACATGAATTCAAATCAAAGTAAAAAGGAAACCAATATATTTTTTGAACATTTCTCTGCAGGCCATCGCTAATCGATTCACTTTCCGAACTCTGCGATTTGCAGCAATTTAGTGCACCACTCTAATACAATAAAAATAACATAAGCTGGCTACTTATTCAACGCAGTAATGGGACGTTCAAAACGCGAGCAAAAATCTTTTCCGTGGATTGACCAGGACCTAGGCCACCGTACTCAATACCAGGACCCAAAACTTAATACCTCAATATCACAAAAGCCAAGATTGCACTAAAAGACCGCAATGCCATGCGCAAAGGGATACTAGAGAGATACAAAGAATGACAGGCAGAGAGAGACATACAGACAGCGACAGAGAAAATTAGAGAGAGAAAAAGAGAGGGAGAGAGTGTATGGCAGAGACAGAGAAAAAAAGAGAGTGTATGACAGAGGCAGAGAAGGAGAGAGAGATTGAGAGAGACATAGAAAGAGAAAGAAAGAGAGAAAGAGAGAGAATGAGAGGGAGAAATAGAGAGAGTACGAGAGGGAGAAAGAGTAGGAGAGAGAGCCAGGGAGAGAGAAGGAGAAAGAGAATTAGATAGTGAAAAAAAGAGAAAGAGAGACAGGGTAGGAGAAAGAGACAGAGAGCGAAGGAGAGAGAGACAGAGAGAATGAGAGAGAGAAAGAGAGAGAGAGAG
>BMAT01011871.1:90936-101011 GCA_019649035.1 Elysia marginata | reverse complement strand
CAAAAAAACAACAACAATAACAACAATCATCGATTTCCTCTTTTTCTTTACATTCCTTAAAAAAAGACTTCAAATATTCTTTTTTTTATTTTAATAGTTTTATGATATTTCTAACATTTAGAACCTCACAAAAATGCATTGTTCAACAACTCAACGCCTTGTAATGGGGAAAAATGCAGCATCCTTCGCATTTAGACTGGTTGCGAGACATTTATCGTTTTATAATAAGAGGTGCCGAGACAGAAAGAACTCACTTTCACACGTTGGCATCTGGGTCCAGGAACCGTCGGCCTGACACGTGACAGTGTCAGGTCCTGTGATGGTGAAACCCTGGTAACACTTGTACGTGAGGCTTCCTTGATAGGCAAGCGAGCCCGTCGATGATGCCACATAACCGTTCCTCAAGCCGGGAGCTTTAGGGCATAACGCAGCTGAAATGATAGTTATAATAGTAACAACAGCAACAGCAACAACAACAACAACAACAACAACAATAATAATAATAATAATAATAATAAGAAGAAGAAGAAGAAGAAGAAGAAGAAGAGTCGATTTTTGTTAAATAGTGGATAACTATTCCCCCTAATGTTTTTAGTTATGGTAAATTTTGAAAAGCAGGCTTTTGGGGTCAATTCTCAGTCAGGTAGGTTATCTAACCTATCCCATTTTTTAAAAATCAGTGAAAGTATTGAACAAAAACTAAAAAAAAGTTACTAATTTTTTAGCAGAAGAAGTAATCAATACAGCGTACATTGTCAAAGTATTAGTTTTCTATTGGTTTTGTCCCTTTGACTGTTCTGAAGACTTAAAAATGCAAACCTTGATTGAGGTTTGAGCAAAGCATTGAAGAATGACTAATGTATGATAGGTTTATTCTACTCCTACCGTATATCGAATGAAAACACATTTTGGCAACATGTAACTCTTTGTTTAGAATTTTCACGTCATTAGTGCGGGCTATTTTCTTCTTCATATTAGTGCTTGTAGGCGGCATTTGAATCTATAAACCAAACCATATCAGATAGACATTGCTCTCAACTAGTTAAGCCAATCTGTGTCTATCTAATCAATGAAATTGTAAAGACTTATCGGATTTTTATGATTAAAGTAGAAAAAAGGTTTAAATTTGTTAATTATCAGAAGGTTTATTATTTGTAACTCACAAAAACAGACAGTGTGTAAAAAGCTATTCCACCTGAAAATAGTTGCGTTCCAATTGCCCTTATCTTTTGTATAATATTGTGAGTGATACCAGTGTTTGACGAACCCTTCTTATTGTAGCAGGTTTCGGGCTTTTGAAATTATCACAAGAGGGAATAATAGGCTTCTAATTCCACAATGAATTTTTTTTTGTCGCCGTGATTAGGGCAAAACTATCTTTTAGTCTCACGAAACTCGGAAAAAGTAGATCTTTACCAAACAAAGCTCGGTAGTTCAAGATTGTGGCCTGCCTCTATCACCCTAAATAATAAGTACATTTTAGATTAAGTCTATTCTAGACCGAATCTAGATCTGGCTAGATTTAGACCAGACTACAATAGATAGACTGTTTTTTGACCACAATTTTCAGAAGTTATTAAATTTAAGTAGATCCCTGCGCGTAGATCCAGATTTTATTCATAAGCATCAAGAACGTACCACGTTTAATCCATAATCATCAAGTCTGTAGCACACTTAACCGATAGTCATCAAGTCTGTAGCACATTTAATCTATAGTGATCAAGTCTGTAGCACACTTAATATAAAATCAAGTCTGTAGCACACCTAATCTATAGTCATCAAGTCTGTAGCCCATTTAACCGATAGTCATTAAGTCTGTAGCAAACTTAATCGGTATTCATCAAATCTTTCCATTTTGAATCTGTATTCACCAAATCTTACGCGTTAACTCGTAACCTTGAAAGTAATTAGTATACTGATTAGGTGTAGGTCTAATGGGGACCGGTCGCTGCTTCAATCAGCGTTTTCTGTCTCCGACTTACGCATGCATTTTGGCGAGGTGTTCACGTTCCAGCGACCCCATGCCCCACACACCATGCGGGCCTCAGTCTTGTTTTTGTGTTCCTCCTGTAGGAAGGCGCTGCCCCGGTTGCAGCGTACCGTGAAGCTACTGCCGTAGGATGTGCTCACTCCCGGGGTGATGGTTGATCTAGCCAAGTCTAAATCAGGCTGTGGACAGTCTAATAAACGGGAGAGACAGCAAGATCGGTAGAAATACAGATGCAGGCAGCAATGGTCTGATGAATTAAGCTCAGTATGCACACCCAGTTTTTCGTTCATTCCTTACAAAAAATGGAGAATAATCTTAAGTCCTCAATCTCTGTTATCAATAAAAGTTCTCGTGCTCTCAGAGTGAAATTGGCAACTACAGTCTTTCGTTCATGTCTATGCTATGAACATAATTTTGAAATGTATAAAATGGTCTTGCGGATGGACGGAATTCATAGGGGTTTAGAAATAACTATTGTTTCTGCATGGTATAGTATATTGCCTCTCTCCTCATAGTTTATAGTAAATAAAGAAATCGTTGCTAAGTGAAATTTTAAGCATTAAAGGTATCAGCATAAGACAAAAAAAACCCAGGATTTATAACTTTATGTTTTGCATAACTAACTAATCACACAAAAGCGTGTAATATTGGCAGCTTATGGACACAAATAAATCCCTGATGAGCACTAAACACCATTTCAAATCTAAATTGCAATTTTTAAGTAAAAATAGTTTGTGCGATAATACTACTGAAACTGTCTATAAATTTGTCACAATGGCATGAACAAAGTACAAAAAAATTTGTAAGAAAAATAAAGGTTTCGGTTCCTTCAGGCGTAAAATGAGTATATTAATATGGGCGGTGAAAGGTCTTGCCACTACAACAAAGTGATGTGCTATAACTGCTGCTCCTCCGTGAGTTCAAAAGGCAGTTTGGTTGATAATGGCCTGTCAGAGAACCACTTGTTAAGTACGTAGAGAACTTTCATTTGTTAGACGCTTTTTAAAAATACGCACACTCTCTTTCTCTCTCTCTCTCTCATTCTTTCTCTCTGCCTCTCCCTTCCCCCCCCTCTCTCTCTCTCTCTCTCTATCTATCTATCTATCTATCTATCTGTCTAGCTCTCTGTCTTTACCATAGGAGAAGGATAGATTGAATCCAGCCCGGTTGAAGGATGGCGATGCTGTAAAGACTGCGGAAAATATGCCGCTGGTAACTCTTAGTGGGTCTTGAAGGACCGAACCAGTGTATGTTCTCATCAAAGTGGCGTTCGCATCATATATCTGGTAGTATAAAACATTATAAAGCTTATCTTATTGCAAAATTAAAGGCCAAGATAAAAAAAATTGATTGTCACATGTACGCATTGTTATAAATGACTTTATGGACATTTGGGACGAGATTAGGGAAAGGGGAGGGGCGCTTAGTGACAAAGATCAGTAACAGATTCAAACGATCAAAGAGAGTAAGACCCCCTGGATGTATTAAAGTATAAAAAAAGACCGACCGAGAGGACGTGATTGGGAAAAAGGGAAGCATGTAATTGTAAATATGAGAAAGGTGAGATAAAAGAAAAAAACGAAAAAGAAGAACTGAATATAGAGAGAATGAGGGTCTGGAAAACGAGGAAATAAATATGAGATATTTAATTGAAAAAGTGGCAAAATTATTTGAATTATAAAATTCAATTTACTAGCATTGATTCGTTTGAGGGCTAACGGAATCAGGTTTAGTGTAGTTAGGCTATTTATGGAACACATGTATCATTTGAGCGCAACATCGTTCTCGGTTGACGATATAAAACCATCCTATTACTAACCATTTAGTTTACGACGGAACAAGAAGTGTCAACATCACGAGTTAAAATTGTTAGAAACAGGAAGCCGGCAACGAACTCACGTTTAGCTGCAACGAATTTAGGAACTAAAGAGCCGTAGTACTCTTCTCATTTTTACCTGTAATGAATTCAAAGACAAGAAGCCGGCACATCCTAACACTTCACCTGTAATGGATTGAAAGAACTAAGAAGCCGGAACACTCTAACACTTTACCTGATATGAATTGAAAGACCTAAGAAGCCGGCATATCCTCACCATTTGTACCTGTAATGAATTCAAAAACAATAAGCCGGTATGGCCTAATGCTTTACATTTACTGAATTGAAAGAACTAAAAAGCCGGCACACCCTAATACTTACCTGTAATAGATTGAAAGAACTAAGAGGCCGGCACACCCTAATACTTCACCTATACTGGATTGACATAACTGAGAAGCCGGAACACCCTAACACTTTACCTTTAATGGATTGACATAACGAAGAAGCCGACATACCCTAAGACTTTACCTTTACTGGATTGAAATAACTAAGAAGTCGGAACACCCTAACACTTTACCTTTAATGGATTGACATAACTAAGAAGCCGGCATATTCCAACACTTTACCTTTAATGGATTGAAAGAACCAAGAAGCCGGCACACCATACTTCTTCACCCGTAGCTTAATGGATTGAAAGAAGCAAGAAACCTACACACCCTAATACTTTACCTGTAACGGATTGAAAGAACTAAGAAGCCGGCACACCATCACCATCGTACTTACCTGTAACGTATCTTCAGGGTGAAGATCCAAGCTATCAACTTTGAGGGTTACTGGTAAACCGTCGGGCTGCGCAATTCTCCACCTACACTCCACACCGTTAGGGTAATAGTTGCTAGGAAAACCTGGGGAGCTGATGTAGCCAGCGGTCTGGTTCATCTCGACGTTGCATCCTGGAAAATCAAAGACATGGTGGAAGACTCATAGTTTGAGTGTCTTGAAAATGAAGAAAAACTTCGAAATGAGAGGAATCGAAGTATACTCTCATATACTTTCCTCTCTCAATCTCACCCTAGTACATGTATAACGAAAGTTTTCGTTGGCCTGTAAAACCTCTGGGATAACAAAATTGTACGGTGAGTTTTTATAATAAGCCCATCATGTTAGTGAAATGTACAGACCTTCTATAGGCGAAAATTTGATCTTTGAATGAAGGGAGTATAACTACATTATTTCGGAATTATAAGATTTAATCTAGAAGACGTAGAGCTGTAAACCAAGTAAAGACTTCACGTCTAAAGTACTTTGAATCATCAAAATTTCGAAGTATTAGATTTCGATTTTGTAGTTCTCTATTTAGCAACAAGCTTCCAAAGTGACTTGCACACATTTGTCTGCAGCGAATACTGCTCACTGGAACATAATGGAAGTGGGGATAAATTTTCATTGTCTATGCCATAACCGACTGGAAGCATCCTCAACTAAGTCACAAACAATGTTTGAAGGGAATAATAATATTATGAAATAGCTGATTGTGGCTAGGAGCAGCAATTCCAAACAAAGTCAGAGCTATACAAAAAAAAAAAACATCACAAAAGCTAAAGGGGTGATGAGAACATCCTCTGAGGTTTTAAGTTAAATCTCTTATCTTCGAAATAAAAAATGATGCAATTGCAGACTGAAATCAGCCGAAAGTGAAGATAGTGTATTTTTCCACTATTAGATTAAAAAACCCAAGATTATTTACAGATCATCTGTACATCGCAGGTAGCAGAAGTTTATCTTGCTTGTGATATTATAATGATGTGATGACTAGAACAATAGTATTCAACAAAGTCTTATTGAAACGGTAGCCAAGCCTCGCACGTAATTCTTTCTAAAGCTTGTTTTCAAAAACCACTTTTTTTGGTGGCTGTTGAGGCAATGGAAAAGCAAAGCAGCTTGTCAGCACAGAGATCGCCTAGTTTTAAACGCACCTATTAATGCGTGAGCACCATATTTTGTGTGGTTCTCTCTATTTTACCACATTGATTTTGCTCCTTAGCGCTGCGCTTTTAAGGTTGGAGGTATTAATTACACAATCACCAAGTCATTTTCCGTATTCAATTCAGATTAAAAAAAAAGTTCTGGACTGACGCCTCTGCCAACCAAGCTGTGACGTTACTGTAGGCAAGTTCCAGTATCCATTTTACTTAGTAACAATTGAGATTCGTACAAGACTTGAGTCTTATAATTATGTGAGATAATCAGGGTAAGTAAGGCAATTTCGCTCACATGAATTTTGGACTAGAGCCTTAGAATAAAACTGCTATACAATAAAGTAATTTTACTTGATTTGAAATGAAATGTATCAGGATTAAGATAAGCTGCAGTAAACCTTTCGACTTGTTCAATGCGATAAAATATACTTTTAGAAAATGTTAATGACTCAATAAACCAAACATCAATACTGACTTGTGCTTGAGTAACCCTAGTTGCTTCACATTCTTGCCTAATGTCTTTACCTTGTGTGTATCTGAATTTTATCCCCTTGTTCAGCCCACCAAGCCTGGTCTGTTTAGTTAGGTAGAACTTGCGACCGCTTGACAGAACAAAATGATTGCCCTTGTACGAACCACGCAGTGTGCTCAAGATTCCGCTATGTATACTGTCTCCATCCCTGAAGATAACCTGAGCATCTGGCGCAAGGTCTTGATCCAAGATCTGGTGTAAGGGAAACAGATGCGCACGGGTACTGATATTTGTACAGGTTTAGTCCCATAAGTATTTGACATGGTATTTTTTGTTATAGTGAAAAGGTTCATTTTTACTGAAAACCTCGTCCAAGTGTGTCTTCTTTTTCTATGAAAAATTGACATTTCCTGTAGAAATACTTTAAAAAGACTGAAAAATCACCAGCTCGTGACTGTGTCTCTCAAAGGTGTTGTTTTAATTTCATGTGAGGCTATACCTCTTAGCATTATTTGGGGATTGAAGAGAAGTCAAACTACTCAAACCTCGTTATTAATCCATGCACAAACCTTTTCTTGCATTAGAGATGATAGAAGATGCAAAGAGTGTTTGGTACGGAAGGACGGAAACGGAAACGAAGACAGGCAATAGTTTTGAAGGTGACATGGTCAAACAACCAGACAAAGAATTTAAGGAAAGGCAGTGCATTAGCAAAAAAAAGGGAAGAATGGGTTACATTCACTCTAATATCGTGAATAAAATAAAAGGACTAGACAGCAATAGAAATCTTCAATCAGAAAATTCGTTCATATTTATGTACCTCTACAGTAATAGTCTTGCGTGGGTCCTCGGCTTCTATGATATAGGTGAAGTCTTGACTGCCAAGCTCATAGGTATCATACAGAGGGTGTGCCAGTTCTTTGACCTGGTCTGTTGCTATCAGCATGTTACTCGGCAGAATATTTTCACCGTGGGTGACTGTGAGTAAAAATTGCTTCATTAATATTAATAATAATAATAATAATAATAATAATAATAATAATGATAATAATAATAATAATAATAATAATAATAATAATAATAATAATAATAATAATAATAATAACAATATGAACCAATTAATTACTGCTCACTCAAACTTCTCAACTGTCTGTCAAAATTCTTTTGTTTAATCATGATACCTGTTACTTTCTTTATTGCTCCTAGCTGTAGTTTTCTCGCAACCAGTCCACAAAAGACGGAGATCGGAAATTGAGGAAACACATGTTGAAATTAGCCTTAAATTTCTTTTTCTCTAGATGAAAAAAATTAAATAAATTTCAGCAAAACTTTTTTTGTTTCATGCAACTCTTAAGAGTTGAAAGCCCAGAAAACAGCATTATTTACGTTGCTAACACCCCTGTTAGTGGAAGTTGCCCTAAGAACTTATTTGCTCTAAGTGCGAGAAAAGTATAGTTGTTATGAAACCGCAAAAAAAAAAACCTCCACACTTTTTAATATCCGCATAGCTGTTAAACTTCTATCACAGAAAAAACGCAACCTTACTGAATCCATGTACGCTTGGTAGGTTTAGATAAAGTCTTAGCAATACTCACATTAAGAAACACGATTGATTTAATTACATGTTTCTTACCCGGCTCATAGGTCACTTGGAATGTTCCTGTGACACCCTCCCTGGTTGAAAGAAAGTTTAGAATCATCATGTTGTTGGAGCTGTAAAAGTAACGAGGGCTGGTCAAAGGCTCAGTCAGTCTGACCACCGCTCTGGATGCATCCAGTGACAGACCACCGTCCAAGAGGACAAGCTGCTCAACTCCCTCGATGATGTTCAGGTTCTCGATCTAATGAAGGAATCGCGGAATAAGGGAAAATTCTGGTTGCGTGAGTAGGAAAAGTGAAAAAAAGTAAAATGTATCTTTAAGCAGCACCTAGTCTGCTGTAAAGCTATAAGCGCCTTACATGTGTTCCCTAGCCAAATAGCTTTCTGGTTTTACAGAGGAGACACTGTTTAAGTGCAATACCCCAGCGTACAGACACGATCTTTCACTGCCCATAGCCGGTTACTCATTAAACGCCTGGCTGCGACGGAGAAATGTACAATAATAGCCTTTTTGAAGGATTTAACGCTCACCTGACGAGGCACAGTTTGAACACTTCGAGGATACATACAGTCGGAGCAAATGATGCTGATCGAGGATGAAAATGACAGAATGACAAGGAAAAGGAGGAAAACAGTCTGATAGCATTAGAATAAAACCTCAAAAGTATTGTGTTGGAAAAAGTGTGTCTCCCTTTTTTCCAATAGCCTAGATCTTGTTAAAGGATAAAAATAACGTTAATTGTTTGCATGGTAGAGTTTAAAAACCATACTTTAGTTTTCAAATATATTTTCCTTCTGATAACACTCTCTGGGGCTCAATACTTAACAACTGGTCATCTTTTCTCAGCTTTTTTCGTATTCCTGCAGGACAAATGTACCAAGAAACTGTTATGTTCTTCTCAATCATAACAAGCAAGTCGTACTAAAAATAAGTGGAGTTAGGGGCCAGGTTAAACAACTGTGAACTATTTTCGATGTTACATTGTGGCGCGCCCATGTGAACGCGTGTAGGTGATAGAATCGGACAAAATGTGTTAAAAGTTTGCGGTCTAGAAACCCTACTTGACTGAGATATGGCATACGCATCATGTGAAACGACATTATTTTCTACATCAGACCTTGAGCTGTATGTTTTTCCCAACATCTGTTTCCAATACTAGAGAACAATCAACATTGCCCAAAGCAGGGTTCCTGACGGAGTTGGGAAATGTATAAACTCCAGTCGAATGTACTGCAAACTTCTGACTGCAGAAATCGGCTGTGGAGGCAATAAAAAAGAAATTTAATCATGACGGATACAAACGTACGGTTACAGTTGGCCCAAAAGTATCAATAAATTTGTACTTATCACAAAGCACCACAACTAGTGTTTCTGAAAACCAGACTGAGAAGGAGCTTATTTAAAACCAACTATGTCAAAAAGCTATAAAATTTCATATTTTTCCCTTGCATAATCGATTCGTTTTAAAAATAAAAAACAATAACTTTATTTTCGACTTGTATCGGATATATCATACCTGGTTGAAATGTTTTAAATAAATCGTTTCCGAAATATCATGATCACAAAGTTGCTGAAAGTTTCAATTTGAGTTAATGCTACTTCAAAATTGATATGGTAAACTATAGGTGATTGAATTACACGTCTTTTAATGTCAGATTGGAATTAGATACTTCTAGCAAAATTCTTGCTTATTGATCTCATTCAGCATCTCTATTTCCTCGCTTCAAAAATATAACGCAAAGATGAAACCAAGACTCTCTTATAGTCAATGACACCAGTTCATTTGCTAAATCCCCGGCTTTAATTAACTCAAAACTATCAATTTCATCCGGTATTTTATCAAATACAAAATATCTTACGACACACTTATTGATTAGATCTGGCCCCCAAAACAACAACCTACGTCGGCCTAGTTCATCCAATCTGATCTATCCACAATTATTTAACTTAGGGCATTCTAGCTCATCCGATTCGTCTGCAACCATAACTTTACTCACTGCAGTCTGGCTCATCCATTATGCGTTCTGTGTTTAACTATAACTTCACTTACTGCAGTCTAGCTTATCTGCTCTGTACCCAACTATAACGTAACTTAGGGCAGTCTAGCTCATCCGATCTATCCCCAATAATGACCTAACCTACGACAGTTTAGTTTATCTGATCTGTCCTCAACAATAAATTAACTTACAACAGTCTAGCTCATCCGATAGGTACCCA
>BMAT01011871.1:3070-14098 GCA_019649035.1 Elysia marginata | reverse complement strand
ATAAAGAAAATAGATGACAAAATGAGGTTCTGAAAAAAAAAACCGATAAGATAGAGGACATGGTTAAAAAAAGGGTTCTGAATAGACTAAAAGTATGAGAAAATAGATGGTAAAATAAAATTCTGAATAGATGATACAGTAGAGAAGGCAAATGTCAAAGTAAGGTTTTGGATAGATGATAAGGCAAAAACAAAAAAAGGGCTGGATAAGAAAATGCATTTTAGACACAGTCTTGGTGAATTCAATGCACTTTAACGGAGTATAATGATGATGTTGCGTAGATATAGCAAGCTGACGTACGTTGCACTTTGTAGGGCCTAAATATATTGCAATGTTCTACTGCGATCTTTTAGGACCGTCAAACAGAGCGTGCAAAAAGTGGAAAGTCACATTACAATGGTAAACAGTATTTGATAAAGAAAAAGAAATAAAAAAAAATCTCAAAATAAAATTGAAGACTAGGTACTGCCAATTTGACGTTAATGTCAACAGAGAGTATAAGGATACACTAGAGGAGATAGAAAAAAAGACTGAAGCGGGAAGTGATAGGGAAGTTAAAGAGAGTAACAGAAAATTGCGTTTCATACTTCTGAGAATAATAGTGCCTATACATGAAGCGCGTGCCATACGAAGGCTTAGTGTCAGTGATGGCTCGGCTAGACGGTTGTGATGTGTAGGCTAGACGGTTGTGATGTGTTTTTGCTATCACACAAATAAGACATAAAACCTGATTTTTCAGTAAAGAAAATATTCTTTCGACACCTCTCACTGGTCCAGAAACCGAACGTAACCCAAGTTTTACACATGCATCGTGAAACGACCATAAAATACTCCACATCTTTTTTCCATAGACTTTTTTTTTGTTAGTTTATGTAAAAGTCACGAAAAATTGACAGTACAGAGACAAAGTAGAACTTTTTTTTGCAAGAAAAGTCAAAGAGAAAAGTATATTATTATGCACACTGGGTGCCTCAAGCTTTGTGTAAAAGAAGTGGAAGTAACTCACGCAGTTGTCGCTGCTGTGGTGGGCCCACCGGTGGTGGCACCTCTTCTGTCTGGAGGTCTCACAAATCTGGACGGAGCCGGAGGTTTGGGGGATCTGTCCGTGTCCTCGTTGTTGGGATCTACAAAGATGTACTGGTACTCGGGCAAGATGGACTCCACTGCTTCATAGGGCGGCATTTCTCCATCTTTTATAGGCTGTATGGATAAACGAAACAATTTGAATGAGAGCAATTAGCATAATATGATAAAGTTTTTTAGAGGAAGGCAATACGTTTTTTTGAAACCTGTGGAAAACCAAAATGCAATTATTGTCGCATTTTCAAGATTTTTTTCCAAAAGTTTTGCTGAGGGGCTTAATTAATGTTCGAAATAAAATTATTACATGTTTTTTCCCTTTAGGCCTATATTTTGTAAACGCTGTTTTTTCTTGAGCAAAAAAAAATCATTTGCGTTAGCATGAACACGTAGTTGTTCAATGACCTAAACTTATTTAAAAAACTTACTTTCTTGCGTATGTGAGAAGATTAAAACTAGTCTGTGGTTATCCAACCATTCCCAGAATTCGGTTAAGTTTACAAGTTTTAAGGTCACAGACAAAGGAATTCTGAACTATACAGTTCGAAGGTGTCCCTAACAGCCACGACATGTGGCAATGTTGAGATAAAACGGATACGTGCAAGTAATCCGCTACTAACGCTCAAGAAAAAGAACATTTTCATTGTTTTAAAGTATTAAAAAAATTCTTTCTAATAAGTAAAAAACATAATACAAGAAATCTTGGTGTGCTACAGGTGCAAGACATTTCCTTCTTTGAATGCGTGGCAGTGAATTAAGCTCCTTAACTTGAAATAAAACCATTTTATTGACTTTTTTGACTCAAGCAAAAATGAGCTACTCTATATGTACTCAGTAAGGTGGAAAGAAAATAAGAAAAGGTTTCAGATATCAACCAATTAGGTTAAACCTGAAACAACAAGTCATGATTGTGTGGCACGAGGAGCAATGAGAACAGATTGATGACAGCCGGATAGCCCAGTATGACCAAAGAGTGGTTTATCTAGTCAAACCCCTGTAAATATGAGTATTTTGAAGACCAGTAAATATTAACAAGTTGCTGCAACAGAGATTCCAGAGCTGAAATCTCAAAATCGTAAATGTTAGCGCGTATAATGCCATTGCAGACATTGCGCTTTCTACATAGACTAAAAGAAAAGTAACAATTCTAATGGGCATTGCTGTTATGAACTGTCCAGCACGCTTTGGACGTAAAATTTACTCGACACCCACGACAAAGACATTTCCGCAGAGAAGGGGCTAATTGCAGCAGGACTAGTCCTTCATTAGGCCTAGCCAGTATGAGCAAGAATAATAAGCCTTCTATCTCATGTGGATTCAGAGATCAACCTCATTCTACTCTAATTCAAAATCTGGTCTCGAAAAGGAATTTAGGCTATCTTGAGTTTGATTTTAAAAAGAGCCGTACTATAATTTCAGCTCAATCTAAATCTAGCTAGACCTAGCAAGTCTGGACTTTCAACTCATTTATTGGGCCAACAGAGGAACACCACAATCTTGAATGTGCGTGCCTAGATTTGTTCAGATCTATTTTTTTCTAGTTCCTTGAGGGTACAGGACATTGCCCTAGCCTGAGCTAAAAAAGGAGCAACTAGAAGACAATAAAAAATTAAACATTTTTTAAAAATCCTAATTCTGCCACAATAATAGACGTGTGTTCTGTATTAGGTGTGGAATAAAATGCTGGCTCTGAGCTTTAAGCTGCCGCACAAACCGAAAGGCGCATTGTGACACGCACCAATGCACATGGTAAACAGACACATAGATATCCAAGGAATTGCGGAGAAAGGACTTTTCTGGTTATTTAGATTTTGACACGCACGCATTTGTAAATCAGTTATAACAAACTATTTACTTGTTCAATAACTTCTTCTCTTTATCTTACATGGTCTTTCCTTAGATTTTTAGGACCAAGGCACTGTGAGAAGGAGAAATGAAGAGCTAACATACTCGTACTTATCACAAGAAACAAAACGAAGACAGCAAGGTGGTAGTAATCTAGTGATTGTGGAGGGTAGAGTTGAACATAAAATAAAAGTCAGTTTCCTGTTTGTAACCTCTATTATTAAACTGACCCAGTATAAATTTAAAGCTTGCAACGAAAAACTGTTCTTTATTTAAAAACAAACAAAAAATACCGAGAGTAACGCATCGCTTCACAGAATTATAAAAAATCCTGGGTCCCGGATGTAGGTATTTAATTTGTAATAAAAAACCTTTACGCGCTAGTCCAGGCCCAGCCAAGTAAACTTCGACCAAGGCACACCAATCTATCACAGGGGCGCGCCTCTATTGATTTTTTTTCTGCTCGGCCCTTATTACAATCTTAAGTTTCTTTTTCAGTTCAATTCCAACATTTTTTGTTAGAAATGATTGCCTGTCAAGATTTTTAGACTTGAGGTTTGCCTAATCTTGATAGATTTGTTTGGTTCTTTAAAAGGAACATTGAACCCCTTTTTTATCTTTCTCAAACATGTTTGGCCTTATAATGTTAGCCCTTGTCTGTGTATTTCGGTTTTTTTTAAAGAATAAAAGCGAAAATGATAACCATTCCCATTCGTTTATTTAAACACAAGAAAAGCGACTATGGTAGCTGACGCCTTTTAAGTAAAACTTAAGTTCTTCTAAGTGTAAATTTCACCGCAGTTTCGATTTTGCATAAGATAGTAAAAGTAAGAATATGTTTAATTAAGAAGAACGTTATAGCGTGGTGTTTAGCAATTGCCTACACAGTTCATATCTTGTATTCATGTACGGTAAGATCAATAGAAAGGCGAAGAAAATTTGATTTTCAATAAAAACTAACAAGGTGCAATAGCTTGTCATTACCAATAACCACCAATAATAGAACACCTACGCACACACTCATTTTACCTCTGAAGTATAAGGTCTGTAGTACATAGTAGCCATGTCCTTGATTAATATCTAATCCAAGCTAGATATAAGAAATAAAATTCAGCGCCAATCCTTGCTAGCCTCAGTCTTTTTGTGGAACTTTTTAAACAATCCAATCGAATTTCTAGGGTATTTCCAAAGTCACACCCAGATCGTGTTATAAACCACTCTTAAGGTTCATGCGACATTATCACAATGAAATGTTAGAAGAAAGTATTCACGTTATAAATAAAACATTTGTCCAAAACATTCTCTGTGTCACTTTGTTTACGTCTTAATGATTGGACACTTCCGTTTATTATGGGAATTACGTAAGTCCTAAACCCGAGCTGTGACTGATTAGCGTCTCTGACTCTATGGCGAGACCTTGGCAGCAGTACTATATCAAACCGTTCGCCTAAACCAACACACTAACAAGTAGACAAGCTGTTGGCTTCTATTCATAGGTATAAAGGATTAGGAGGTATACGCTAGCCTATAGGTCTGGCACAGGTGGTGCCAGTACGAGAAGCCAAGTCGGCCGAACCAGGCCTATCGCTCTGACACGGTGCTTCCTTACGCAGATCCGTCTGTTGACATGACTGTTGCCTAGCAACCACCGCTCTGGTGTCATTATCAAAGAGTAGGCTAAAATATATAGGCCCCTCAAAGCTTATTGGTGAATGAATTACACTCTAAGTATGAGAGCTTAGGGGATATTGGAGGAGAAGGGGAGATAGGCGATGGCACATGCAAACATTACTGTATAGGCAAATATCTGATGAAAAGAGGACATTAAACCCTGGAAGTACTTTTGAAAAAAGAACATAGATTATTGATTTTAAAGAGACACCATTTGATTGATCTGGTAAAAGGGACCAACAAAATGAAACCAGAATACTAAGTGTTGTAGTCGTAGAAGTTGTTGATAGCTTTAAAAGTAACATAAAGAAAAGAATAAAATTTTAAAGTGTTATAAAAAGAGGTACACGAAATCCCCTTTAAGCTGTGACAGAAGATAGATAGATAGATAGATAGATAGATAGATAGATAGATAGATAGAAGCAATAGGTAAAAAAGCAGAGAATGTTATTTTGAGGGATGTGGATTTGCAATACAAAAATAATTTGGAGACATAGAGAGGAAAATTGGTAAGGGGAGGGGGAAGGAGCAGATCGTACTAAAAACTATAATTTGAAATCTGTAGCCTACATGATTACGTTCGTGCAAAAATGCCATGTTTCATTCCGAGAGACAGTAAACGATTACCGACTTTAAACCCCTAAAACTTAAATCAGGTAAACATCTAAAAGATTAATTTAACAAGGCCCCCTTTTAACATTCAAGAAAACAGCACATCAGATAAATAAACCATACCTGTCGGGAACTAACCACTAAAACTTCCCATTCCAACCCCCCTCCCCTCCGTCATTCTCGTGATTATCAGTGCATGCAAGATAATGACGATATTGAGCAGACTTAGCTAAGAGGTTCAGCTAGCTGCCACTGTGTGATCGATAGGGGGGCTATAAATTATTTGAGGCATGGGTGGGTGTTGTCGATGAGAAATACATCTATCTAGGTCTATAACCAATGGGGTAGATCTATGACCAACGCGGTGTGTGATCAAGAAATTTAACTCTAAATGAAGTTGATATTTGTGTCGAAAAATAAGTTAACATTTATTTGAGAATGAAAGATAGAAATAGAGAGAGAGATAGATAGATAGATATATATATATATATATATAGAGAGAGAGAGAGAGAAAGAGAGAGAGAGAGTTGAGGGAGCATGAAAGAGAGACAGAAATAGCAGGGAGAGTGAAAGAGAGAAAGAGAGAGTGAGAGTGAGAGAGAGAGAGAAAGAAAGAGAGAGAAAGCCTCAAAACAGAAATAACAGACATTATAAGCTATCAAAACTCAAGTTTATAAGACGTTCAAGCACTTTTCAGCTAATTTGATGCTAAAAGGTGTTTCTGTTCACGTGTAACGAATCATGTTAAGTATTTTTATAGTAAAAAAAAAGATAAATTTTGTCTTCGACTTTAGGCCACCGTACTCATACTGCGGTCTAGATTCGACTGCATCGCCCATATTGAAGCATTGCAAATTCAAAACTAATCAAAATAATTGCGAAAGGTGGCTAAGCTTTACTTACAGTCATGGCGACGAAAATGATAAGTGGGCTTTACAGGCTATGGTTTTTTATCTTCATCATTTTCATTGGGTTTTAATTTTGGCAGAGATTTCATGTTTTCCATTTTAAAAGCCTTGATTAGGTACAATGAGTAAGTTGTTATATCTGATTGTTCAAAAAGTAATGACGTAAGTTCTCATATCCCATAATTGTGATTCATATTCTAATCCGATAAAAGTACGATGTTGTTGGTTTTTTTTAAAGCAAACTACTGAATAACACGACACACTATACTGATATTCTTTGTTGAGATTTTTGTTCTCTAAGCTTCACGAAGATACTAATACAAAGTCAGCCTCTTTCTCTTCCTGTATCACTGTATTTTTTTAAGCTATTGGTAGGGCTACAGAGAAAGAGAGATGAAATGAATCTGCAATGATTGGGTGGGAGAACTAGATTGACATCCTCTCAAGGGGCAGAGGGTGTTAAGTTAAACAAAGACATTTGTTTCGATTGGAAAAGGTAAGGGCTGTGGTGCAGAGAGATGTTGAGTTTCATTGATAAATCCATATAAAGGAACTAATAAATCAACAAGTAGGCCGATTCGAATTAATAAAATGAAATTAATGTTAACAAAAAGAGGCTTAATTATGAAACAAGCTTAAAAATCAAGGAGACAATACATAATTTGAGTATTTATAAAAAGATAAAAAAAAAGTTAATACGAACAGAACAATTGAAACTAGATAGAAAAGTAAGGGGGAGTTAGGAGTTAAGATGGGATAAAGAGTGGACTTTAACATTGGCATTGGGACGGGGTATTTCTGGGGTTCCCTCCCTTTTCTTAAAGATCCAAAGGTGAACCTAAACCATCGAAAATTAATCTAAACTGTTGTAGGTACCTAAAATATGTTGGCAAACATATACCCAGCTGCGAATAATATTAATTTGTTTAGTCTGATAAATTCGTTATTTAAAAATACACAAGGGCATGGTTAATGAGCTTCTAGTTTTGACATTGCCCCAAAAGTGACGCAAAGCGCTAAACGTCAACCACAGTACAATTAATTTAATGTTTCCTTGCGTTTGAAAGCAGGAGTCTATTCTGTAGCATGCTGGTCACGAGGAGTTAATTTGTTGAGCTTAAACTTTTTTTTTTAATGATATACAAATTTTGTCTGATAGACAAAACATAAATGGTAGTGGACCTACACTATCGAAGAGCTAGTCATCTGATGATTCATCACAACGGCAACGAAACACACTGAGTAAGGCCATTTAAGTCAAATGTTTATACTTATTCAAGCTCATATTTTCATGAAAATGTTGAGCACCTTTTCATTGGTATCAAAACTATATTCTTACGTAAGTATCTAAAAGGCTAGCTATTCAGAGATCCGTCTATCTATACAAACGATCTCGGTTACCTTGCTCCTCTATTTTATTACAATTGTACTAAAGCTATCAATATTATTGATATATTTATACGATCTCAGTGACTTTCTTTTACTATTTTATTACAACTAAACTGCAGCTATCAATAGTTATGATATATAATAATACTATCTCAGTGACTTTCCTCTACTATTTTATTACAATTAAAATGTAGCTATCAATAATTCTGATATATTTATACGATCTCAGTGACTTTCCTCTACTATGTTATTACACTTAAACTGTAGCTATCATTATCAATAATTATAATATGTATTTCTTTCACTCTTTCAAGATTGATTTGGATCGGTAGTCTAACAGACAACGACTAATTTAAAAAATCCCAATGCTTAGCTTTGTGGCCCCTTTACAACCACCAAAATTTATAAAAAAAAACAAAACAACATATGCATTTGAAGCTAATAACACTGTGTTAGTTAACTGTTTCCTTCGTTAATATCTTTCATGAACTTCAACTCACTGCGGCATCTTTTTCAATTCTCTGGAGGTAAAGCCCGGGCGCGAGACCCTCCTCTTTCTCCTCCTCTTGTACCGGCTCAGGGGGTGTGGGAGGAGGCGGTGTCGGAGTCTTGATCTGCAGGACATCCGGCGTTCTGGGCGTGGCCGCTTTCTCCAACTGACCTTTGGCCATTTCCAGCACAGGCAAGTTGTCCAAGTTCGACATGGCCACCATGGACTCTGGTTGCTAAACAAGAAAAGTAGTACAGGGCGTTTAAGCTGTGTAAATAATTAAAATAGAAGTAAAATAAAGAGCGTAATATATGTAGCGCCTAATAGACTTAAATGCTGTAAGCCCTTTACATGGGTTGACCGACAGGTCACTACCAACCAAATTGCCTTCTGAACTCAAAGAGTAGCAGCAATTAAAGCGCATCACTCTAGCATCTCTTACTGCCCTTATCTAGGCACTCATTAAACGTCCGAGTGCGCAAAGAAAATGAGTTGATATTGCCTTCCCTAAAAAAATAATTGTCAACTTGTCGAGCCAGGGCTCGAACCTCAGGGCTTGAACCTTAGACCTTTCAGTTCGAGAACCGAGTGTCTACCACTAGACACGGCGCCGCACATTATATCGAATTCAACAATATTGCCAAATTCGATGAGTCCCTGTTGTTGATTTTTACAAACGCAATACTTGTTGCGTATTTATGATTTTATCTTGAGTGTATTGGTATATCAATTAAATTTTTGGAACACAGAAAAGAGTAAGAAGAATATATTGTCTGCATTTTCTTTAGTATAGCAAATAAAAACTTACGTCTGTTGTGATCAGTTTGAGAACCATTCCTATGTACGCTGGAGTGCCATCTACGCTTCTCAGATCAGACCCCTGAACAAAATAATAGTTCGTGTTTACAGATTTAGCTCTTAAAACAAAAGATTCTATGAATCAACAAATCAGTACTATAATTCTTTTTAGGACAGCTTCTCAAACTAAATTGCAGTTCAGCAAAACAGCTGCTGCTTTATACATGTACTGTATGAGAAAGATACGAATTCTATGACTCCTATTTGTAACCTTACATTTTCTTTTCATTAGAAGAATTTTCTTGTTGAAGAAGTAATACTCTAAGACACAAAACCTTTCAGACCACTCAAACGATAAACCTTGAGAGAGGTTTATCAGAAATAACGGAAAATCCAAACCTTGTGCTTACTGTTTAAAAGGCTACCGTACTGGCCACCTCTCAGTTAGCCAGACATTGTCTTTCTTACCTTATCGACGAACTAAGCGTTCTTGCTTCCTCTCTTTCACATATTTTTTGCCCCCTGATGTTTGTTCCTGAGCTTGATACCAGTGTGTTATTAAACACTTACAAAGCTATCATAATACGACACCAAGCGCAAACATTTCGGAACCTACGTGGACGACTAGTCTGTTCTTTATGGACAAGAAATGGGAATGTACCGTTAATGTGACTCAAAGGAATTAGGGAATCAAAAATGAAAAATTTGACAAACTTAAATAAACTGACGTATTTTCACATTAATATCTCCTTATCAGCCCATAGTAATTGCCAATATTGTTTTAAAATCTGCTGCACCTTAAAACCTGAACAATTTTTCTTACTATATACATATACCTCAACAAATCTGTATATAAATGTCAACCTTTTTCTTCATAACTGGTGCAATAAAAGAAACTAATCAACCCGAGGCAAAGCATATAATAAATCTTCACTCCCGCAAGGTGAAAACGTTTGTAAAGAATACATGACAAAGCGTGCTTAAGCGGACAAAAAAGTGTACTATTTCTTATTTTGCAATAGACAAAGTGTTGCATATTTACATATTTCCCTTAACAAAACCTAATTAAAAGCCTAATGGTTCTGACCTAATTCAACATCACATCTTGAGAAACACAATTTCTTCTGCATTCCTTCTTTCAGATTGCGCAATTCTTTGTGTGGCTTGATAGGAGAAAATAGTACGCAGGTTAAAAAAAAGCCCCTAGATCACTTTTTATACACAATTTCGCACCTATAGGTAGATTTACGTCAAAACCATTAGGAGCAGTTCTTACACCGTATTTACTTCAACTAGTAAATAAATAAAAAATAGATAAAGGTACCATAGATGAAAATGTTTAGAATCCTCCACCGCCGAAGTCATCTCATGACTTTATATATTTACCCCAGGAGGCCTATACACACCAGAGCGAATTGAACTCATATTTCAGAGCATTAAAGTACGGCAGCCTGTTAGGCGCTCAAATACTAAAATTCTACAAATTCCAAGCACTGCCTTTAGCCAGGTACCCATTTACAGGTAGGTGGACTGGGGAAAGCTAGGGTAAATAGTAAATTGCTTTCTCAAGTTAATTGCAACATAACATGGTCGGGAATCGAACCCGCAACCTCCAGATCTCAAGTTCGACGCGCTAACCACTCTGCCAGGTTGCCCCCGTAGTAAGACAGTGAAAGCAAGAAGTTTATGGGACAAAATGTTTGCTGCTTAGTGGCTAATACATGTATTTAAAAAAAAACCAGCATGGTATTAACTGTCTCAACATGTTACCATTATAGGCACATCCTCCACTCGCAATCCCATCTTTGCTTTTTCTTGATTCAGCTGTTTATAAACTTTTTGGTCGAGCAGAAGAGAGGAAAAACCAACAGGGCTCTGAATTTTCCAAAAATCGTCTGTCATCGCTGGAAAAAAAAGAATAAAGCCAATGATTCATACAATAAAAACAACTGGTGTTAAATTACATAACGAACTAAATATTTGGTTGATCAACGATAAAAAATATCACAACTATCGCTCTCCGATAATTTTTTTTCTTGCCAAAGAGAAACATTTTTATTTTTGTAGTAATAATCAAATATTGGTTTCCATCATTATGAAATATTTAAATGAAGTAATATTTGATATTGAAGGAGCAAATCCATAAAGTAATCTGATCAATACTGTAATTACTTAATGTTAAGTGCCTTGACAAGATAACAAACTTAGCTTCTTGTACATTTTTATCGAACACAA
>BMAT01011867.1:1086339-1122762 GCA_019649035.1 Elysia marginata | reverse complement strand
CTCGAACCCGCAACCTCTGGGCCACGGAGCGGGGCCTCTACCAACTGAGCTATTAAGGCCATCCTCCTGTGAGGAAACCCTACAGTAATTTTTTAAACTCGAAGTAAAAAGTGACACCCCGGTGCAGAAATCCTGTATAATTTTAATCACATATAATCTGGGGTATTACAAATACTATTGTGTCTATTAGTACATTTCAACACCCAACTCGTTCCCAGATACAGTATCGTTACATACTATAGCGGCAAACGCCACAGCAGGACCACCCCCACAGCAGGGCATCTGAGGAATCCCCCCTTTTTTTTCTCCATATAAAGTCTACAACCTGTGCAACTATAAAGAGGCAGAACAGGCCCAAAACTTCGATACAGTGGGAGGAATAGAGCGAGCTTTAGAGGAATTAGTGTAAAAATGTAAGTGGGCAAGTCCACACAAGGCTGTAGGCTCATTGTGAGTTTGCATTGTGTCATCCAGTGCAACGGCAAGTTTTGTGCATGCCTTTGTTTGTCTAGTTCACAAGTCAAATCATGTGCAGCAATGTAATACGTAGGTTAGGGGAAGGGAGATGGGGGTTGATGCAGCAATTTCACATTATTGTGACTGTGTTTGGCCTGTGAGAGGAGGCACTGTATGCCTAGAGCGAGATGATACACATACTGATATCCAATCCTAAGCTTATACCAACATTTATTAAACGATGTGGATTTATAAAGAGTAGAGCAAAGGGGTGAGGAGAGTCAATTTAGGTGCCTCGTACTAATGAGAGTGCCATTCAAAGCAGAGGACTGGAGTTTTTTTTTCTCAATTTTTTTCAGTAACTCCCCTTTACATTTCTTTTGCGGAAACATGCCTAATGCAGGATTTTTCTTTTGGACCTTAAAATCCCGCTCCAAAGATGTTCTACTGTATGAGACAGAGATTTTCTAATGTTGCATTGCTGAAAAAGAATCTTTAACTTTAGACTAAGTTTAAGAAGTCACAAATTGATAAGTGAAATTTTTAAAATTTGGATTTGTCATTATATCCCCTTCATAATCCCTTCTTGACATAGGCTTTATAAATCTGTCGCCACTTTTTGGTTTAAAAAACTTAGAGTGGGATTATTCATATATTTTTAACAATACTGAACTCCAAATGTCAGATTTTTAATTATTCTGCTTTGCAGTGCAAAACACAATGTACATTGTATGACTAAGGGTCACGGAGAACAACAAAATCTGCTGATTTATATAAATCAAGTTTGCATCTGGCCATGCCAAATAGGACATGCAGGGTTAAATACATGTTAATTGTTATAGGTCCATAGTGCATCTAGTGTATGTTTTAATTTACTGAAATAAGAATATTGTTCTGTCAACGTATACTTACATACAATTTATAATGACTCTTCATAGTAGCTCAGGCATGTAGGGACTTCTTACCTGTAGCGGATCTGTTTTTAGATCAAGATCTCACCTGAAGGGGTTTTCTCGACCTTGTATTATGCAAATTAGGTCAACTTTACACGTTACAGGTCGATTCGGCCAGTTTGACTTTGAAAAGTTTAATTGTTCAGGTTCAAATTGTTACTTCGCATTAATGTTTTTTCAAGAAATTAGTTACATCTAATTTTAAGAAATTGTATGTTTTACATGGGATGGTTTGGAATTGACAAGGTGCTCATCTTCATGTGCTTGGTTTTAATTACCTTATGGAGTCGAGCAAAAATCCAATGTTGAGAATCTAATGAAGATCGACATTAAATTTAAATCATTACCCCAAATATTTACCTAATTTAGAGTTGGATGAAGTGGAAGTGCAAACGCATATTATTCTAACTATACATATTGAGTAGATCAGAACATACATGTAGAGCTAGATCTAGGCCTACATGTAAACCTGTGGATCAATCTTGCAGAAGGTTGTGCCTGTGTACACACACTTAAATTCCGTGAAAATTTGGTATAGGCGGCAGGTACTTGTAGTTGTACTCTCTACAGTTCAGCCTTTTATAACTATATTGATTTGTGACTCACACCTCTTATAATAATATATTACACCAGGTCAAATTTTTTTTTTTTTTTTTTTACATTATTTTTGGAAGAGGTGAAGGTCTAGATCCAACAATTACAAGTATCAATTTCAATGTTTGCATTAACTCTTTAAACAAGCGATCAAAACATGAGGGATTGAATACTTTTAGATGGCAGTTTGGTATATATATATATCGAGTATTGTGTTCTACATTATCTCAATAGAGTTATGATTGGAATAGATAAATATTAGCTTGGAAAAAAAAACCACAACCACATAAAGAAATTTGTAATTGTACTTTGTAGATATGACATAAAATCTAAAGTGAAGATAAGTAGTACAGTTTTGTCAGCATGTGTCAAATTGAAATATATCTTTAAAATTTTTAGTTTTTTTCTGTACATTCAAGATTCATGCCTCACATGCACACAGTATATGCAGAGATGTGAAAATTTCAGTTATTCTTACCCTTTGGGACACTTGCTAGGCGTATTTTTTAAATCGAATTGAGGTCAAGGGAAGCTCCCTTTCAACATAGAATATATATCTGATTTGGCGTCAAGCTAAATATACAGTTTTAAAACCTAGCCATTGCAGAAGCTTGACTTGCGTTCAATAAAAAAGTTAGTTTTTTTTCCTTGGGCAAGATTAAATTTTTTAACTGTCTTTGTGCCCTTTGTCTTGGAAATGCCTGCCAGGACCTAGAAGTTGGCTTTTGTTTACAAAAGTTTTTGTGTTTGAAATTCGAAACAATAAAATGTAAAATCTGTAATTTGTATGAAAAAATTCCAGAACTTGCACATAATACCGGGGAAGGGAACAATTGTTTAAGAAATATGTACTCAACTTTTGAACATCCTTAAACAGATTCGAGGATGGAACAAACACCCATCATTTTAGTTTTGCCGACTTCACATAACTAAATTAAGTGTGTAAAAACTAGTCTGAGATATAGAAGATAATTTAAACCTCTAGTCTAGATTAGACTTAGATCGTATGTCGCCTAGGTATTGCGTGAATTTTTTTCATTTTAGGCTTTGTTTTCTCCTTTTATTTTACAAAAGCTGAAGGCCAAGATCTTGTTTTGTAAGGATTGGGAGAAACAGAAGGAAATAGAGAACCAAAATATATAAAAATGCACATCAATAACAGTCTAAGAGTAGGAAAAATCAGTAATAGATTAAGACGAGTAGGTGATTATTTTTTTTTTGGGTGGGGGGGGGGGAGGAGGAAGACAATGATGAAACTTGGGCTGGCAGTTAATAAGCAATAGCTTGAGGAAATAAAGGAATAAAAGGAAACTTTTGGCATAGTCTAGTCTATTTGATTACTCAACCAGGTCAGATAAACCCCAGCTAGTAAGATATTTTGATGTATTCAAATGAGAAACATATATATATGACCATCCTTTCTTTGATAAATTTGTCTACTTTTTTACCCTTTGTTAGCATTCAACAAAAAAAAAAAAACCAAGTCAAAATTTCAAAAACTAAAGCCTGTTTTTATGCAGTAATTAATTTTTTTCCTTTCAACATGAAATAAATGTTATAATAGTATTAAAAAAATTTGAAATTTAAGAATTTTTAGTACACTAAAGAACACAGTAGATAGTACCTGGAATTATGAAATCTTTTGGTTTACCTTGACTTATGATTTTATTGAATTCAAATTTTCTCAATGTTGATATACCTGTTATCAGTAGGGTGGAAAAATTAAAATGCATTGAGCCATTTTTGCCTTTAGTATACATCATTCCTATCATTATTTACATGAGAAAGGTCATCAGAGACTAATTTTTTTCAAAATTATAACTAAAAATGATACATGTATTCTATTGTGCTAGCACAGTACGATTTGTCAATTCAGTCCTTGTCACTGTCAAGGTCAGTTATTTCACATTTTCCCGTAACACTGCTCTGTTTAGCTATTTCTTATTTGATCTTACACTGTAATGAACATTTTTAAAGGGATATTTTCTTTTTTTTTAAAGGTATATTTAACCATTTTGTAAACTTACCTAATCTACAGGGCACTGATGACAACCCACCTTCAGCATCCATATCAAGACTGTCTTCTTCAAGGTCAAGAGCCAATGATGAGCCTCATATAGGAAAATACAGGCTCATCAAAACTATTGGCAAAGGAAATTTTGCAAAAGTGAAACTGGCCAAACATGTTCCTACTGGCAAAGAGGTGAGGTCATTAATTAAAAACATTGTATTTCATGCTTAATTTCCTCTGTTATGCAGAAGCTGGTTAGCAAAAACATAAGCGATACAATAGAGCTATTGCAAAAAAAAAAAATATTTTACCAACTGCTGAGGGTTAGGAAAAAGGCTTAAACCCCTCAATTTTGTGTTGAAAAGTAGGGTAATGCATCATTCTAGGGACATGCACCAAAATCTGATCTTTTTGAGGCTAAATCACGGAAAGATAATTTTTTTTCTTTATTGAGTTTTTTGCTATATATACGCTAATTATCAGGTGATATGCTATGTGGCAATTTATTCACCTAAAGTAGCTCAGGACTACACTAGCGAACTCAGTTTTTGCGGGCGTCCAAGAGAACCATGACGTCATGTCTCATTCAGCTCTGAGCTAAGTAGATCTATCTACCCATCAGCTGCTCTAAATAATATTGCAGAAGAATAGTCACTAATCTAGTATACTCAGCTGTTTTAAATCCTCATATCGGCATAAACTAAAACCCTGCCAAGTATCTAGATCTAGATGTATGTTTTCAAGATTAATCTTGCAGCAGAAACTTTTAGTATTGGGCCAACAGAGAAGGTTAGAGAGGAAGAGACAGATAATGTACAAACAGATGTAAACAGAGCGAGAAAGGTAGATAGACAAAGAGATGTGAACTATGATAGAGAGAGAGAGAGAGAGAGAAAGAGATGTGAACTCTAATGGTTATAGGAAGAGAAAGCAGAATATTAGACGCACAGAAGGTAGATCTCAGCATACAGAAAGAAGCTAAATTATGGACAAATTAATTTTGAAGCAAGATGCGAACTGCGTGGCTTAGGGAAAGACGTTCATATTTATAGCAGCTTGGGTGAATGACTGTGCTGCGAGCCAAGTAAAAATCTATATCTATATAGCTTGTAGAGCCCACCCCTCAGCTGCATCAAATAATAGCCTTTTCATTTTTTTCAAGTACCACTAATCTGGACCCAGCTGGTTTGAATCCACATAGACCTACCGGTATAAAATAAAATCCTGCCATAGAATTAGAATCTTGATTTAATGTATGTTACCAAGATGAACTTTGCAACAGAAACTCATGGTTTAGGGCCAAAAGGAAAGGTGGGAGACGAAGAGATAGACAGACACGTAGGCCTATAGACATGTAAAGCAAAAGAGAAAGAGAGAAAGAGAGAGGTAGATAGATAGATAGAAAGAGAAAATGTAGACTGATTAAAAAAGAGGATAAAATGGTTAAAGGGAGAAGGCGTTGACACCTTGGCAGGAAGCCAGAATATTAGCGCCGGACGTGCAGAAGAAAGTAAACTCATGGTTTAGGGCCTGAAGAGAAGGTGGGAGAGGAAGAGACTGACAGACATGACCAAACAGATGTAAAGACAGAGCGAGAGAGAGTGAGAGAGAAAGAGAAGGATAAAACAGGCAGATACAAAACAAAGAGAAGGCGTTGGGAGGAAACTCAACAGAATATAGACACGTAGAAGATAAGCCTTTGGAAGTAAGAAGACAAACCAACGATGATACAACAATGATAGCGGGGCAAAAAGAAAGGAAGGAAACTTTAACTGGAGGTTAGCCCATTCTTAGATTCTTTACTTAAACCAATTCAATTAAAAGAGGAAAAAATTATGACTAGAATCTAAATCGAGTCTATTCAGTGTGGGTATAAGCCTCATAATCTTTGACTGAATTTTGAATGCAGTACTTAATTTGATGCTAAGCATTTTAGTAGCTCTTAGCTGGTAGCAGGGATGAATCACGTTGATTGTGGAATCGTAGAAATGTGTCAATTTGTAAAAAAATTTCCCTCCTTTTTGATGATTTCCTGTTTTCACCACTGATAGAAATATGACATGCTAATTATGGTGGTTTTCCCTAACAGTGAAACTGGTAATTCTAAGTTGAAACCCCAAGGCCTCTACTTTTTAAATCATTCGTATTCATTGATATTTTTAGAATAATATCTGTAACAGAATGACAGTTTTTTAAGATAAGACTACTCAGTTGTTATTTTCTTATTTAAATTAATTCATTAACGTCTTTCCTTGGTCAGCTGTTCATATTTTTATTTAAAAAAATGAACAATTATAATTGCATTGTTATAAAGTATTTATTAATTTTTTTTTATTTGAATCAAGTGAAAGCTTTTTGACAGATCAGCAAAATTCTCATTTTAAAGTATATATATGCCAATGATTAGAACTAAATATGGATATATGCTTTCTTGTGTTGCAGGTTGCTATCAAAATAATTGATAAAACTCAGCTGAATCCATCTGGTCTTCAAAAGGTATGTCCTATTTAAAAATGTACAAAAATTGAGATAACCCCATACATATGTTTTGGAGGTCACCCTCTTGTTATGCACAACTCGATTATCCCCCCGCTTCAGTAGTTTTAAATTGTAAATAAAATATGTTTTGATTGAAAAGTTATAAAATAAAAGAATATCACAACCTTTTTGATTGCTATTTTCTCAAAATGTACTCAGTTACTAGGTTTTACCTTTGAACGGTAGCTCTATGTCCAAACAGAAAGCACTGGCAAAGAAAGATAGTGCATCTAGATTGTAGAATGTAGGTCTGCTGTTCGTTGGTTATTTCCCTAGGTGGAAACTTACCTAAACATAGTGTCTTTGCCAAGATTTACCAAATAAAAAATCCCTCAGAAGTGAACCCCTAGCTAGAACTTGGTTAAAAATATAAAAATAATCGACGATAGATAATTTATATTCAATATTAATCGGACATGTAAAATAACGATTGTCATGTAGCCTGCAATGCCGGTGTGGTTGTATAAATAATATGTTTTGAGGGAAAGCTACAATAGCATTTTCCATCATTCTTTTTCTCAAACCCTATGTTGATTTGTAGGCCATTTTGCAAACTAAATATGGAAATATTGTAGATATTTGATTATTTTTACTACCAGGAAATCTCATCCGTAGGCTTCAAGATAATTTTAAATGTTTTTTTATTTAATTGGGGATCAATGACCCTAAAGAATTTTAGGTCACCTAGCAATTTAGAAAAGCTTAAATAGAACAGCCCCTAGATATATCTGTTGAGGCAAGGTGCTTGATCACGAGGATCAAATAAACTGAGGCCTTTGTCCAAACATAATAAGAAACCTAATTTAAATGTCATGTGTCCACGCCGAATGAGTCTGAAGTTGGAAATTTCTTTTTTTGAAAAATTGTCACTTAAAGTTAAATTTTTCTTTTTTTCTCTCTATTTGTAAATCAATAAGAGTTCCAGTTTCTTTCCACAAAATACTGATAATTTTATGAAATCTTTAACATTTGGAAGCTAAGAAATACATCTTATCTAGTTTGAAACAGCAATCCCTTTGATGCGAAAATAGCGACATCCGACTCAATCACCATAGATGGGAGAAAAATAATTTAGAGGGGTGGAATAGTTGATAAATTGCAAAAAGTAAAGTAATCTATTATATTAGGAATATTGTAGATGGCAATTGAAAGATAAAAAAATAGCCACCTTTGGATAATAATAAAGATATTTGACTAGTTATCCACCTCCTGAAAGTAGATGGAAGTTGCTAATTTTTTTCTTTTGTTGTTAAAAAAACATGAACTTACTAAAAGTAGTCGTCAGATAAGATGATCTTGACATTGTCTATGATTGTTTTCCCAAATAAATTGTTGTAGGTTCTGAGATACTTCATAATAAACAAAAATGTTTGCAATTGTTTTTTGCCTTGTTTTTCAGCTTTTTCGGGAAGTAAGAATTATGAAGATGCTTGATCATCCTAACATTGGTAAGACTCAAGATGTCTTATGTCCTTTTTTAATATTTCAAACTGGCCGGTCTCTGTAGCTCAGGTCATTAAAAGTGTTCTATTTTTTTGCTTCAAACTTGAGTGTTAAAAGTTATATATTGAAGTTGCTATCTTCATGAAATAAACTTTAAAAGAGCCAACTTATAATCTGAATGTCAGTTTGGAAAAATGACACTGTGGTGTTCATAAATGAAGCCAAAATTATCCATTCACCTGACCGTGTCAAGGTGACATATGATCACGACATATGCCATTGCATAAATGAAGATGCTGCTAAAAGCAATGCATTTGCTCTTTTTAAACAAACTGGATCATTGTAATTCAATTTTTTCTGATACAATTACCACTAACATCAATAAATCCCAGCAATCCAGAACAAGCTCTTGAGATCAAATTTACAAATTACTGAATCTAAACAATCATTAAAGGAGAAGCTTAAAACATATCTGTTTAAAAAAGTGTTAAAATTTAATTTTTTGTTTACATAACTTTTAAGTATGGGCTCTTTTTCCCCATTAGATTGCATTTTTACACATGTATGTACTGTTTTACTTATCCTCACAATCATTGCTGTGTTGTGTACATTGTTTAGGTTCTTTTGGATGTCCTTGTGCAGATTATAATGAAGCGCATAAAGCCCTGAGGAATAGTTGCTGTAAAAATAAACTTTTATTACTTAAGTTTATAAACCAGTAAAATCAACAGTTTTCTTTATTAACAGAGAAACATACTATTATTGTATTTTCAAGGGTTTCTCTCTAATCTTTCAGATAAAAAATAAAGTTTTGGTTTTTACCCCTGGCTTATTTTTTGTTCCTCCCTTTTTTCACCTTAATGAACAGTGAAACTATTTGAAGTGATTGAGACAGAGAAAACACTTTACCTTGTTATGGAGTATGCAAGTGGAGGTAAGAAAAAATAATCCACATAATAAATTATCAGGCTTGTAAAAGATTTCAGTGAATCATAATTTTAGCTTACATGATTTTTTGATAAACTTGTTTGTGTATAAAATATACTTTAATGGAATACAATGGATGAAAGCGCTGTTTAACTCCAAGACTAAATGTTACTAATATAGCATTTTCATTTTTGAAAAAAAAAAAAATCAACTCTTAAAATTAAAAACTACTCAAATAAAAACATTAGCTAGGCATAGACTGTTTTTCAAAACTTACAATCTTTTGACTTCTTAAATATTGGTTTTAAAGTTGTTTTCTTGATCTGTGTAATTTCAACGTAACTAACCTTTTCAAAAAAATTTTGCAACAGTTTTGCTAAAATGTGCTTGTAAACTATGTCTTTTCAGGGGAAGTATTTGATTATTTAGTGGCTCATGGAAGAATGAAGGAGAAGGAAGCACGAGCTAAGTTTAGACAGGTAATGATTGAATTTCAAATATATTTATAAAATTTTACTAACTCAGCAGTTTACATAGATCTTGACTTGAAATTATTGCCTATCTTTTAACCTCATATTTCAATAGATTCAGGCACTCTTTTAGTAATGTACATTTTCCCCTAAATTCTCTTGTTTTTATAATCAAGTATATTTCCTGTAGAAATAATTGATGTTCATAAAATGTAAAACTTTTGTTCATATTTGAGAGTAGTTGTGCATTAAAAGATACTATGGAAAATCATTCTTGTTATTTTTCTATATGGTTGAAAACAGCTTAATTAAGGTATGGGCAAAAATGATGGGTATACACAGCTTAACCCCCTCAAAAAGGAGGTTTCGTCAATTGTCCTAATGTAGTAGTTTTTGGTTAAAGAGTCAGATTATGGAACATGCTGAACTCCAATTATAATGTTGGATTTCAAATAACTCTGCGTTAAATGCCCCTTTTACCCAGTACATTGTACATCTAAGCGTCATGGGGAACAACAAAATAGCTGATGTTGAGGACGTACAACATAAATTGTTTCTGCATCTTATCATGAAAAAATAGGACATACTGCATACACAATAGGTCATGAAGGGGTTAACAGGCTTTATGTCAAATAAATCCTCACCAATGTCAAATAAATCCTCAACTACAGCTTGTCAGAATCAGATATTGAAACCAATGAATTTTGCTGTGAGATCATTCACTTTGTTTTGTCAGAGTTTGTTATGGAAAACTTACCGTTTTAAAAAATCAATAGCATAATTCACTGCATGTATGAGATGTCCTTATTTTTTTATAGTGAAAGACGTTGTACAGTGAACCTTGCTAATGGAGAAATGTTTTAAGGTGGGGATTTGCCAGGTTTCCTTATTTGCAGGGCTGCTTGAGATTTCACTTTTTATCTCATCCTTATTATTTACTGAAGATCATTGTCATTGTTTCTATCAGATGTATGATTTGATGACATATCTGGACATCAATATAACATCATAAATGAATGCGTAAAATTTGATCACACTGAATTTGGTTGAGGCTCAACTTTTCCTTCATTTGTGAAGCAGAATGGCAAAGTTCGTCTTACACGACGTGTACATGCGAGCATCCAGTACTAAGTTTGGCATGACGGGTCAGCAATAAACTGTGACTTAGGCATGATTTGATTCTCCTATACAGTTCCTTTTAACATAAAACATATCAAGCTGGACTATTGTACAAACCCATTTAATTCTCAAATGCTATACATGTATCTCCTGTATTTAAAAATGCATATTTGAAAACCTCTTTAAGTAATATTTGTCAGTTTGCAACATCACCTCTGTCACATCATTTTTCTTATTTTCCTCAGATTGTATCATCTGTCCAGTACTGCCACCAAAAGCATATTGTTCACAGAGACTTAAAGGTGACTTAAGTTGAGAAAAAAAAATTTAAAGGGTACAAATTTGTTTATTCTGAGTGGAGTTTTGAGTTTTAAAAATTAATAACCCTTTTTTTTAAAAGAGGAGATTATTAATCCAATCAAAAACGATTGTTGCTTTGGATACACATTCCAGCAGCTCTTTAAATAGAAGGAAACATGACTAGGAAAGAATAAGTGAAGCATAGATAAGATGTATGAACTGTGAAATATAATAAGCAGTTTAATTAAGAACTTGGTTTTTAAATATTGTGAGTAAAAAAGTTACATATCTCTCAATGATAACAGTTAAATTTTTTTTGTCAATGCTGAAAAATCTTTTACTAGATAGAGTCATATAAATATATAAAAATAGCAGACTATGTTTGGTATTATCATTATATCAAATATCTCTTTTCTTCTAGGCTGAAAATCTTACTAGGCAGCAACATAAAAATAGAAATAGCAGACTTTGGTTGACATTATGATATATATAATCTCTTTTTTTTCTAGGCTGAAAATCTTTTACTAGACAGCGACATGAATATAAAAATAGCAGACTATGGTTTCAGCAACGAGTTTGTACCTGGCAACAAGCTTGACACTTTTTGTGGCAGTCCTCCTTATGCAGCACCAGAGCTTTTTCAGGGTCAGTTTAAACATGTATCAAAAATTTCCATACTGCCCAATGTTAATACCCACTAGCTCCAAAACTTACAAAATAAAACAATGGCTATATTCGACCTTTGGGATCATCCTCTTGCTCTACACAACCCCATTATGTCCCCACTGTGGTGGTCTTAAGAAAAAAGAATTATGTATGTGTTTGCACCTCATCAAAATCTTGTTTGTACAAGTATCTGACTGTTCTTTGCATACTATCTTGTTCTGTCTCCATTTTTCTAAGTTAGTGCTAAAGCCATTTAAAGTTTCAGTGCACATATTAAAACGCAAACATTCAAAATGGGGGTATAGGGTTATGGTTGGGGCTCTTGGTTTTTAACTGTTTAAAATAGCCTATCAAAGTAAAGATTTTTTTGCCCCTCTTTCAGGTTATAAGACTGGTTCCAAATATGTCAATGTTATAGCTAGAACAAGATGGCACTGAGGTCTTGACATCCCAAACACTTCACCTGTAGAAACAAATGCATGCAATGTTATTCTATTTAGTTTTTGTAACTAGTCATATTACATTTTTTCCATTTTTCTTTCTAAAGGAAAAAAATATGATGGTCCAGAAGTTGATGTCTGGAGTTTAGGTGTCATATTGTATACATTGGTCAGTGGATCTTTGCCCTTTGATGGACAAAATCTCAAGGTAAAGTGACTCAGTGAAATTTTGAGAAACAATCTTCAAGTACTGAAAAAAAATGTTTTATGGTCTCCACTCCATGGGTAACAATGGATAAGCAAATTTTCTTTCTTTTACTCATTGTGAATAAAATGTATATTTTTCATTGTTATATACTAAACAAATTAGTCGGAACAACAAGCAAACAGGAACAATTTTCTTGAGTCATCTAAGCTCACTCTAAAAGAATTAAAATCAAAACATAGAAGTGAGCTCTTTGTTATACAAACTAAAAGCCAAATGAGCATTAATGCAATCACTTTATTTGTTTATTTTTTATGTGTTTTGTAAAATAAATTGTTGATTTTACAGGAATTAAGAGAAAGGGTTTTGAGAGGAAAATATAGAATACCTTTCTATATGTCAACTGACTGTGAAAATCTGTTGAAAAAATTTCTGGTGTTAAATCCAATGAAAAGAGCAAGTTTAGAGGTGAGTCTTGATTATGTTTTGTATGTTTTGTTCATGACAAACCTATCTTATGAACTGAATAAGAATAATCAAAATGATATCTCATCACAAACATAATGTCAGCTGTTCGTAATTTTAGTTTGAGTCTGATAGTATTCAACTTTTGGATGTGTTTGGGTGTGTGTTCTGAATGCCAATGCGTTTTAAAAGTTTCAGGTCCTTATGGACTGGTGATGCTTTTACAACTTACTGCAAATTTTTTAAAACCAGTATTCCTACATATCAAAAGAGAAACTAGCCGTCAGCAGAAATTAAAACATACCAACAAAAGGTTGGAAAAGTTTGTCTTCTAATCCAAACAGCCCAGCAAAGCCTACCTGTTCAAATGCAGAGACTCATTACTTAAAAGCAATTGCATGTAAACTCATCAATGGTGTAAAGCCAAGTTAAAAATTTGAAAGGGTGTTGCTTAAGTCTGATTAAGTTAAAGTATTAGTTAAATGCTTAAAGAGGTAAAGTTTTTAGTGTTCAAAATTCATAATGAAGCAGGTCTAAAAAAAGGCAGAAATTATTTTTCGAACATAAAGAGAAAATGTGCTAGTCCAATGTAGCTTTATTTGCCATGTTATTTTTAAACTTTTGAAGATCATTGGCCAAGGAAAGCTGTCTTTGATGGTTGCATTATCCAAGACTTGTTTAATAATGTTTCAAATTTCTTATTGGAAGGGCTCATGGAAGCTGCTTCTTTTTTCCACAGCAACTCACATGTTTTACTAGAAGATACTGCTTGTATATTATGATTTTAAGTTTATCATGAAAGAAAGGTTACAGTATATATAAGCTGTATTGAAACCCTTCAATAGAGTTGCCACATTTTTGCTTTACCATTTTCATAATATGCATTTAATGTTTATCATGAAAGAAAGGTTGCAGTATTTATAAGCTGTATTGGAACTCTCCAATAAAGTTGCCACATTTTTGCTTTACAATTTTCATAATGTGCATTGTCCTCTCATATGGAAACGCAGGTCATTATGAAAGACAAGTGGATGAATATAACTTATGAAGATGATGAACTTAAACCTTATGTAGAGCCTGCACCAGATATAAATGACTCAATGAGGATAGGTAATGAAGGCTGCAGGGCTGCAGCCAGTCCCACTATGCTTGTCTGTGGGGCTGAAGCCTTTATTGATCTCTTCATTTTTATTCTTCTGTTGCATAGTGTCTTGTACACACAGCATCATCGTGTTTAACACCTAAACTTCAATGTTGTATGTGACAAATACTTTCAAGAGGGCCTTTGTTGCATGATGCATGTTTTGAAGAGGGTGTGTAATGAAAGGATTTTACCTGGCAGTTATGTCTATTAGTTAAAAAACATATTAAAGATACATCCAGATAAATTTGAAAAAGTTGAAGCTACAATTGCTCTCTGTCATTTGGTACAGGTTTCATTATGCACCCTTGCTACTGTAGATTGACCATTTCTGATTACATTGACGAAGACCCTCATTCATCTTGTTAAACAAAAAGCTATGCTTTGTCTCAGATTTGTTGTTCTTTTGTGCAGGCAATAATGAAAGACCGCTGGATCAATATCGATTACCCTGATAATGATTTAAAGCCATACAAAGAGCCATCAAAAGATGAACTAGACCCAGATCGTATAGGTAAATGTTGTGTGACATATATGAGCTTGGTGCATTCTCTAGATTCATACATAACATCGAGTCATATATTAATTACATTATTTTCTCCATTTTCTTAACTTTTTGACTTTAGATTTATGTAAAACTTAAATGCGAGTTTTAGACACTGCAGGTGAAAAAAAAAGTTGAATAATAATAAAGATTGATGCAATAAAATTTTTTTATTTTAAATGCAGGTGAATAGAATTTTTTAATAAAGATGAAAGGGATTGTCAAATTATACTATTGGCTGCCAAGTCTTGTCCAAGTTTAGGCTTCCTGAAATAATAAAAAAATTCCAAAAACTAAGGGGCTATTGAACAATCCTTAATTTTTAATAGTACTTTATGAGGACGAATATTAAGCTTTATTTATGGTCATATGGTTGTTAAAATTTCCAATAAATACTTTGTCCAATTACCTTGAATCCTGAGTTCCATTCCTAGAGCAATATGATGTACTTGTTTGCTAGCTTGTGACCCTAAAGTACTTCAGAAATTACTTTTTCCTGAAATCTTGAACTTTCTTTTGTCTGGAAAGCATTAATACCTGAAAAAAAAAATACCTTTAAAATTGTTTTATTTCTTTGTCTTGTTAAGGTAGTGCATGGCTTGCTGATGTGTATAGGCTGTGATCTGACTTGTCTGTTGCCCCTTGAAAACTGTTCTTTAAGAAGGCCATGGGTGTTAACCATACTTGCTTGAAATTTTCTTCTTTCATTTTTTTTTTTGCACCCTCCTGCCAGGAACAGCTTTCAAAATAATTAGCTATCAGTAACACCTAAGTTGTGAGTCTTGGAATAATGACAGTCAAATCAATTTTCTCTGCTTTGAAATATTTTTTTAATTTGTTTTTCTCATTATAGCAAATGATTTGAAAAAAACTACTTTAGCACTACAAAATACAATTCATATTCTCTTGGCCCTGAAACGAAAATCCTGTAAAACCTTAGAACTTAAATCTGAAATTGCAAGGACATGGTATAAACTTCTTTCATCTTATTCTTTGTAAACACTGGCTTATCTGATTTTTTTTCTGGCTTTTTTTACACTTTTAACATTTTCCGCACAAGTGAACTGTGTCCATGTGCCTTTTTGTGCTTTGTTTTATATTCTGGTTTATGTTTAAGCAAGCTTTAAACAAGCATTAGGTTTGGTAAAATATTTCCCACAGTAACTAATATTGTCTTGATCAAGGTAAAATTGGAGTGGCAAAATTTTGTTTTAACATCAGGTAGGCTAACTCTTCTACTCTTCTCATGTCCTCTTCCCAATTGACTTTATACACTGTAGTACACCTATTAAGATAAAAAAAAGTACAAGAAAAAACATTAAAGCCTGTTTTTTTTTTCTTTATGTCAGTTATTAAAAATGTAAGTGTAATAACAGGAAAAGTTTTAACAAAAAGGCTTTGGAGGGAATAACGGTTTTCATCTTCTCAGATCAGAATGTTTGTTTTTAGTATCTCTCCAAAACAACAGTGTCTTGACTATAATCTGCCCAAAGCAAAGATATAACATAAACATGTGTATTATAATTTCATAGCATCATCTCCCATCTTAAAATAAATTCAGTTACTATTGTATGTACTTAGATTAAAAAAAAATTTTTTTCATTCAATTGATTTTGCTTTTTTTGTTTTCATATTTTATTTGATATTGAATTGGAACCAGAGAAATAAATTTGCCATTTCAGAACGGATGATCACCATGGGTTACAACCGAAAGGAAATTGAAGAGTCGCTAAAGCTGCAAAAATATGATGATATCCATGCTACATACCTTTTACTTGGAAGGCATACAACAGACGTAAGTAACTCAGTAAGTGTCAACTTTTCTTTCACTAACTTATTGCACCAAAAGCCTTATTTATTTGTGCAGTTATATAGATTTAAAGAATTTGAACTACAGTATAGTGTAGTACACATAAAGTCAGGCATATTGAGAGCAGCTGATCTTACATGGACGCTGCAGTAAGATTTTTATTTTGAAGGCAACAGATTTTTAGCCCGGAGAACTCAAATATATATTGATTCCAGACAGAGCAGTTTAAATTAGAGTAACCTTAACACATTGGTTTTCAAAAAAGAACTGTAGCACAAACAGGTAAGGCTTCTCTTTAAGATATTTTATGCTGACCTTTTGCTTACAATATACCTTATTGCCATTTTCCAGATATTGAGTTGTAAGACTTAATTCAATTCTAGTCCCCTTCCGTGTAATACGAGAATATTTTAATCTTTTCTCATACATTGTTAAGAACTTTCTCTTTAATGTCTTCTCAAATTGACATATTTTTGTAATATAAATGGTAAGTTTCTCATTCTGACCTTGATTATACTATTACAAACATTTCTTTAAAAAAGTTGGATCTGTAAACCAACCTTTTAAAAATCTTCTAGGTTGAGCTATCTGCCTTTAGTCTACCATTCCTGTGGCTGGGATGAAAAATATTTAATGACTTTTTTTCATAAAAAAAGCTACCTTAAAAAAAAAAACACCAAAAATTTAACCAAGTATACTCTATGTAGTCAGATGCAAGGCGTCAAAGGTTCAAGATAAATCAAAGTTACAAAGATTGCAAAGTTTAATGTTTTTATGCACAACTATGGGGTGCTGGTGCATTACGTTTTAAAGTCACACTCATCAATGGACTTAAACTGGAAATACAAAAAATTATACTGTAATGATAAATGGAACCATGAATCAATTACTTTTTAACAACTATTTCTGCATGAAACAAAGCCAACTAAAATTTTCTAAAACATTTCTATTCATTTACACACAATAAAGTCAAATCAGAAATTTGAAATATGTTACAGAATTTAGCACGTGGCCTATCGTGTTCGTCTTGGACCAATTGCATAAATTGTTAATTAAATCTGTTAGGCCTCATGAAGTTTTACATGAGCAGCCAAGATGAGATGCTTAGTTCCTTTTCCAGAGGAGACTGAAAGTTCTACATTTGTAAAAAAAAAAATCATAGAAAAGAAGCAAAGTATACAAGGGGTATTGAGCGTAAGTCTCTCCTTTTACTAAGTATGTAAAGTAAGTAGTGACTTGTCAGTAAGGTACAGGAGAACTTGTTTGATATATTAAAGACAAAGTTACGTAAGTATAGGCTTCTTGACTTCATTATGTAGCTTTTGTCCTTTTATTTTATGTCTGCTTCTTAACATAAATCTATCAGCACCTCTTAACATACGTCTGCTTCCACTTTGTAGGTTAACAATACTGCTATAGTATCTGAGTATGTGACCTTTTTTCATTGTCATTCTTCACTTAATTTGATAGCTGCTCTTCAAGTATTACGGGATGCTTGTTTTCAATCTAAAAAGTGTCTGCCTATCTGTTTCTTTGTGGCTGTCTCTCTCTGCTTTTGGTACGCTGGGCTTGTGGAAATTTACCCGGCTTTTAAGAAAAAAAATGCTTCTTGTCATCTTGTCTTCCCTCTTTATAAAACTTCCCCTGACTCTCTCTTTCTCAAGTAAATTATTTTGTATGTAAACAAATCAACTTAAAATCCCTTGGAGATCCTCTTCGGTTTTAACTTTCTAACACCACTGAATGCACACCTAAAATGTGTTGGGTTAATCACGTATGTTTTTTGCTTCATGCACTTCTTCCATCTTTTGGCAGCTGAACTAATGACCATGTCATACCAATGTTTTCCTGTGCATGTGGATTCTTAAGAAATTATCTTAGAAAAACCAGGGGCACTTGTGTTTGAAGATCAGTGGTGAAAAAAGCTAACAGACCTAAGAAAGAAACATAATTTCTTTTGCACTATGTTACAAAGGAGGTTAAAAAACTAAATATATTTTTGTACTTTGATGCTTTCGGACAGCACTAAAATTGCATATTTTTTTTGTTGTTGTGGACAATTTAGATGTTAACAGTTAAACAAAGTCTTAAAATGAGACTTTTCAATATTCAACAAACATACGAAGTCACGATAAGCTGAGGGGTGTTCACTAGTCTCCTCTATTGAAAAACCTGAGAAGATGCCAATTTTTAATCACACATTTCGTCCACTTTAATTGAGAAACAAGTTCTCATGATCATATCAAACTGAACCTTATGATCTACGTCTGTGGTGTTGCTTTTTAAAATTACATTGTGGATATTTTTGGTTCAATATATATATACAATATTAGGTTATGTTTGAGGCAACTTTTATGCTTAAGTATAAAAAACCGTGCCAATGTGTGAATTCATCACCACTTGGAAGTTGCTGCTTTTCCCCTAAGGTTTATTCTCATCCTCCTTTTTGTTTTTAAAAGGCTCCAAGATAAAAACAATCAGTGCAACTTTTGGTTGATTTGCCCTTGTTTACATCACTTATGTCTGAAAATCAATTTAGCATACAAAAATTATATCTTTAAAAAATTTCCTATAATTTTCTTCTCGTAACATGCACATTGGCATTTCACCAAATATATTTTAGTCGCCAAGTAAAGACATCAAAAAGAGAACATCAGGGCATTCAGCTCTTGTTAACATTTACATTACAAATAAAAATTCTTAGAAGAAATTTTTTTTCTCCAAAATATGAATCAATAAAGCTTTTAAGAAAACTGTCATTTTGGGTTGGGAAAAAAAGTCTCTTTTAAATTAAATTACGCATTTGAAAGAAATTTGCAGACTGCTGGGGGGATCTTTTGGCCAGTAAGTCTCTCTTCATAAACTCCATAAAAAGCATGCATTATGATAATGACTGCTTTGCACATGTGCCCCTGTCCACAGCTGGAAGGCAGTGACCGGTCAGGCAGCAATTTGTCTCTCCAACAGATTCGTGTCCCTTCTCGTGGGGCTCATGACAGTGGTGGATCGAGCCAGTCTCCTAACAAAGTTACCCGCAGCCAGTCAGCTACTAGTGGCACCAGCAACCAGAAGTCACGTCGCTACAGCCAGGGGGGCACGGAAAACAACGGCAACGGTAGTACAAAACGTTGGTGTTTTATGTGATTGGCCATCACATATTTTCTTGCTTTTTAGTTAACATAAGCTTTGTGACCACAGAAAATATATCTAAATGAAGAAAATATTAACTATAATTGTTCATTGTGCTTTCTATACAGGGATGCCTATTTTCCGTAAAAAATACAGAAATCCGTAGTTTCGGTTTTGTTCCGTGCAGATCAGTATTTTCATTTTGCTCAGCACAAATCCGTGATTTATATTCCCCATTTATTCTGCTTTTCCCACCCCAACAATAGAGAGAAACAGATGAAGTGTGGAAAGGAAGTTTTTTATTGAAAAATAGGACATTCTTATTTCCGGTTTTGTGGTGTTTATCAGATACCTAACATTAATAATTGATACCGACATATTCTAATAGAAAATTATGGATTGTAAAAGATCGTGGATATCAAAATTTAAGTAACAAAAGGATATTAAAACCATTGCCAATCATTTAGTGGGTGAGTACTGTGCTATTCATTCTATCTTGAAGAACTTCATTTGTCATTCTCGTCTAGCATTAAAAACTGTACTGATAGCTCTGATAGCTCTTAACTGTCGTAAGTGATTCTCCTGTAGATCAAGATCTACACTGGATTGATTTTTAAGAGTTATTGACTTGATTATTTTGTGAACTCTATTTCATTTTCACCGAAGAAAACAGTGACCTCAATCCTGTCTTGCTAGATTAGTTATCTCCACACATTTTAATTTCTACTCTCCTTGATTGGTACTAGTAGTACTAGTTCTAAATTTGTCAGACCAATTACGCACCTGGCGCAAAATCCAAATTCTTTTCTGGAAATTAGATTCCAACAGTGATTGCTGTAATCAAGGGAATATGGCTAAATAAGATCTAAATCTATTTTAATCTGGACCAAAAATATGGATTAACGTAGACCTAGATCTAGATTTTATAGCTAGGGCCTATCTTGCAATCTTAGACATAGGCCTACAGTAAAATCTAGCTTGATTTAGATCCAGCTCTCATTGAAATCTAGCCAGATTTAGGTCCAACTGTCATTGCAGTATGATGGCTATGGCTTAGTTAAATAAACTTAATGTTAATTTTTATATTCCAAACTTAACAAACAAAAGTATATGACCTAAACTGAGTAAACTGCATTATGAGTTACATGTAGTGGATAGTCATAGGTCCAGGTGTAAAAGGATATTTTTCAAAAGTTATGTTGCTGCATTAAAGCCTGCATGCTACATAAATCTGGGTTCTAAGCAGAAACTAGTTATCAGTCTTATCTGGTAAGTTTATAATTTTAAAAGCAAGAATTGAATATTTTAACTATTCTAGTTAAAATTTCTGTAAAATTATAAATATGAAATTAAGACTAGTGGGCTTATCTAGCTCTGCTAATTCTGAAAAATAACATGCAAACCCACTGCACTTTGATTTTTGCACCACTCATGATGCCAGAACTTGCAAAAAGTTTCAGTATTTCAGAGTTGGCATCCCTGTCTAGAGCAATGCAATATGATTTAGATTTATTTTTTATCTATGAGCAATTAGAAAATGTAAGCAATTAAAATCAGAGAAATTGTAACCAATGCTTGCTTGGTAAAACATTTGCATCTCATTTAATATCAACTGGTTTGCTTGAAACTTGCATGGTTAAAGCTTAGTAACAGTCTGTTAAAATTGAGAATACCTTTCTCACTCTAAAGGAATTGGCGTTTTTCTTTCCTGTCTTTCAGTATTTTACATATCAGACAGTTTACTGATATTTAGTTTTTAATGTAAGAATTAACTTATGCTGAAAAAAAATCTTCCCCATTGGGTCCGTCGCTTTTGTTTTGAATCAATATTGATACTAATACAAGGCATGGGGGAAAAGGAGTCAATTCTCATGAAATTATTTATCTAGGAAAAGATTTCCAAATTTTATGACATGCCTTCAGTTCCTGATTGTTAAACTCACAGACCAAACAACATTGATTGATTTTACAAAATGTTGTCCCTTGAACAAAAGGTATAAGGTTTGAACTTTAGGAGTATCTTTTACTTGGCGTGACTCAGGTATTCTATCGTTTTGAAAAATTGAGGTTGACACATTCATTTAGGTCCTTAAAGTATACTGGTGTTGTGAGCAATTCATGTGAATACGTGAAAATACATTCAAGAATTTTTTTTCAACATTTCCTACGTGCCCCCCCCTCCCCCCTCACCTCCCCTCCCCTCCCCAGGTTAACAAAATAGGTGAATAATTTTAGCCCTAGACACAGAGGAAATGATACTGTATGTAAATACATATGCAAATTGGTTTGCCTCTTATTCTGCTGACCATCTATGCAGGCTCTGGAAGTGTAAACACCTCTCAAAGCCAATCAAGTTCATCAAGGAGACCAAACCCAGAGGCACCAACAAAGCAGAGTACCTTAGAAGAGAGAATGGGCAAAGTGTCAGTATCAGGAGGGGGAGCTGTATCTGGCAGCAGTGCAACGTCAGCTGTGTCTTCAGACTCACCCAAGGTTGGCCTTTTGAAAATATCCATGGGCTTCTCTGGGAGCATTTGCTTTTTTAATATATATTTATTTTGTTTATTTTTTCCTGGGATAGAAGGTAAACTTCTACTTCAATTGGGAATCCCTTCTTTTTAAAAAAAAAAAAACAACCTCAGTTGCCCTTGGCTTGACTTAATGCATTGTTTTATTAATTTTTTTTAAAATTTTTAGGGAGGAGGTAAGGTTTAACATGTAGTCCTAGCATTAAAAATGGTATGCCCTTGCATCATTGCACTTTTAAAATCAAAATTGTATGTGCTGTATGCTTATTTCTTTTAAGGCACGATACATTTATTTTAATTGCATTTAACCTGCAAAATTTTTAACATGAGACTCTCTTGCTTCACTTGAATCTTTCCATTGGTAAAGAATTAAAAAAATTTACTGCCAAGAATTGTCAGCTTAAAATTGAGTTGTTGGCTGTGCAGTTTCTCTACTGCTGCCATAACACAGCGGAAAGCTGATTCAGAAAGTCTTTTGAATCTTCCTTTACAAGCAAAATACTTTGATCTTCATGGTTAAATTTGAGTGTGGAGCATTATTAATATGCAAGTACAAGATAGAGTTCATGCAAATAAAACAGTACCATTTCTATCAGAACACAATGTTGAAATCTGTGGGGAGTCTAAAAATTTGGATGCCTCAGAAATTAAGGGAAAATAGGATCTTTGTTTTGCCCTGACCTGGCCTGTCCGTCCCTCAGATCCAAACAGGCAGGAGTGCATCCAACCACACAACAGATCCCCCGGCCACCAACAATAGGCCAAAGCTCCAGTCACAAAGTTCTGTGGATTCTCCAAAGGTATGGAGAACCCACATCACACATAAAGACAAAGTAGCTGCTTGGGCTCCTTTTATCAAAATTTGGAAAAAAAGTGTGAATATTATCTGTTCACTTCCTCATCTATGTAGCTCTCAAATACGCTAGTGCCTTCCCTCTATTAGTTACTGCCCAAGGGATTTTCTTTAATTAACCTTTTTTGTTTGTGCTGATTTTCATTATCTGTTTCTGCCTCCTATATGAAAGGTGAATGCAAACCCTTAATCCTGTTTCGGGTAATTTTTTTTGGTGTGGAAAAGATCTTAGGAATAACATGACTACTTTTGTAATCCCTCACTTCAAATTGATCAAAAATGAGCTAAAAAAAACAACTTTTTCTCATATGCAGGGCTGCCAACCATTAGGGAAATAGTGATATGTACAACATGCATTGACTCTTAAGGGTTGGGTGTCCGAATTTTGAAAGAAGTCTCTCAACCTAAGTGAGAAGCATGCAAGACCAAAAAAATCTTACACACTCCTCTCAATTGGTAATATCTGGGATCCAAATAATGTTGAGCATCAGGCTTGGGAATGGCCCAGGAACTTAAATCTGTAATCATCCAGTCAAACAACTCTTCTCGCCTGTCAGCATAAGACTAAGCAAGCCGAGATATGTCTACAGTCACATAAGCATTATGATATAAAGACACTGAGAGCTGGTCTGAGAGGCACTGGGGCTAAGTAAGATCTTAGGTGGTGTTAGATGGTGAGTTTCCAATGAGGTGAGAGTATGATCTGTTGTTGGAGTGGGTTTTAAAACTACATGTGCTAAAATATTTGATTCCTTGACAATGATTAGTTCAGGCTTGGTCAGTGGGTAAGGTTAAGATACTGATAAGATAAACTTTATATATTCAGTACTGGATGGCATGATTTGATTGTAAGCAAAATCTGAAGCAAATGTATAGAAAACTTTTAAAATTTGTAAATAATGTATAAGATTTTTAAAACTTGATTTTAATATATGAGATAGGCTGGCAAGTTAAAGGGTCAAAGTAAACTAAATTTGAAAAGATCTTAAGCCCTGAGAACATTGCTAATGATGGACTGAACTTAAAAAAAAAATTCAACCAATCAATGGCGCTCAAGTAAATGGCATACCTAGTCTGATGAGAATAATAAGCTTTTAAATCTAGTATTTTCACAACAAGGATTGCGTGCATTATAGATAGATTTACCAACATTTTTTTGCGTAGGTCCATTGCACCTCTTGGAACCATATAAATTGCCTAAGTAATTTTTTATATCTAGAAACAATTCTTGTTTCCATGAAGCAACCAGTTGTTAAGGAACACCCCGTCTGACAAACCTGAAAAAAAAAATCGGAACTTTCATGTGTCAGTGTGTTGGGGGGTAGGGCTTATAGAGGGCATAATAGGTCTAGCACTAACTTTTTGGCGTGGCCTCATCCATATTTATAAGATTTTTAAAGACCTATTGCAACATTTATGTAACATTATACTAAGCAGTTTGGGGCACTAGTCAGTAAATTTTCCTAGCTCAAATGACAGATTTTTATTTGTAGATCATAGGGGTCTTCTTTTTTTAGGGGTTGGCAGCTCTGCTTGTGTTACCTTTTAAAGTTTTCTTAAGTAACATTGTCCTCATAAAACTTTCTTCCTTTTCATTTAATGTTGTTTATTCACAATGAAGATGACATATGCATGCCTATTTTTCCCACATGAAGAATGTGTTTGCATCAGTTTTTTCTTTCTTTAAATCCAAGTTGAGCAGCAACTTATGGACTAATGAAAATGATAAAGTTTGATTACATTGTTAATCGTAAAAATTCCATTGTGTTTTGTGAATTTCTTTAACAGGCATAGAATTTTGGTGTGGAAAACCCTTCAGCTTGCTGTTGAACAAGGCTAGAAAATGACCAGAAAAATACATATATAAAAAAAGAAATTAATACCTATGATCATAAATCGAAACGCAGCTGTTTCATGGAGAAAGAAAAAGAAGAAAATGTGTGCAATCATAAAGAAAAGACGAAGAATATCGCATATTGTAGGAGTGGAAAAGCAAGCTTTCTTAGTGATTGTAACTGCTTTAAAACATTTTTTTAAAAAAGCTTCTTCCTACCATCATATTTATTAAGTACATGTATTGCTTTTTATTAGTAAATAAAGTGGTTTTAAGTTTCGTTATCTGCTATCTTATACAAGTTGCTCTGGTTTATGATTTCATTTAGTATATTTTTTCTAAAGCTCCATGCCTTTCTGTGTATAAACATTTTCAAAGATTGTTGTATAAATTATATAGTCTATTGAAAGCTTAAGGTAGACTTTCTCATACCCTCCTCTATAATAAAGCTATTTGATGGAAACGGTTTTAAGATTTTCAAAGAATATCCTACAAGGAGGATAGGCTTTTTTCCTGCAGTTATATTATTTGATAATCTAGAATTGTTGTGGGTATGCAACAACTTGTATTTGGGTAATCTAGCAACTGCTTTGGCACTTATATTTTTCTTGAACATTGTGTAAAAAGAACTGCATGAAAATGTTTTGGCACATTGGTATCCTAGCATGCTACCGCTACTGTTTGTTGCAAGTTGTAAGGTAAAAAATTAAAAGAACGATAAATTAGGTTTATTTCAAGATACTTGTTTTTTCTGGGTAAACCATTTAATATTCTGTTAAGTTTTGGAAAATTCTGTGCGCATAAGCAAGAAAGAGTTTTGCCATTAACAATGTAATGGAACATTTTTGAGAAAATTTTTTAACCATGAATGGAAAGAAGAAGTACCATGAATATTAATGTAAATTATACTTTTTACCAACAATCAATATGCTGTCTTTGGTGTTAGTGGAGTAAAGATAATAATGCTTAGTACACTAGTGTAGCATCACTCTCTATATTTTCCCTGTTAGATGCATGTGAGAAAGAGCTCAAATCATTCCACATCTTCATCCAAGGAGAATGCTGCTCCTTCCCGCCCTAAGACTCCCAGGGGCTCCACAGAGGGCATGAAGGTAAACTCACAAACATCAGGAACAGTTCACAAACAGAAGTGTCCCTATTTTCGTCAGAATAGTATTCCATGGGGCACACTATCCACTAAGACAAAGGAAACCATGTACTTATACTATTTTGAATGAAAACCTAAGATATTATTGCTATATTGTGAGGAGACTTTTACCTATCTGATGTATAAACGATTTGAAAAAAACAAACTGTCCATTCACTAACATTTTAGCCTATGACTTATGAACTGAAGCAACAGTACATAAGTGATCAACCCTATACCTGTGACAAGTGACAGGGATGCAAGTTTTCCGATTTTAATCGGTATTCCAATTTTTTCGTCTCCCGATTTTTCCGATTGTCGTGTTCTTTCTTCAACCAGACAATCAACAACAAAAAAGTGGGAAAAATTATAAACTTATTAAAGGAAGAACTTAAACCGAGAAAAGACGACCGGAAAATCGGAAGCAAATTACAAACCTTTTCCCGATGCGATACCGATTATTTCTTTTTGTTTATCCGTTAGTCGATTTCCGTTTATATTTTATATATAACCTCATCGCCCGATTTCTTTTTCGTGATGAGTTGGAAACTGTCCACACAATGGCCAATGGGCGTAAAAGCAAAAGTGAAACTGAAAGTATGCTACCGATGATTTTTCTTGTTTATCTTTTGTATACTCCGTGTAGATCTAGGCCTAGTCATGAATAAAGTTATCTTACGATTATACAAACTTATGGTTCTATGACTGTTCAAAACATCGAGAGTCCTTTATAATCCTTTCTTACATTACATCTAGATCTAGCCCTGAGCAATCTTGTGCAGTTCGTCTTTTTTAGCCAAGAGCAATCTTGTTCAGTGATATTTCATATTGTTATTGCTGCACCTTGTTGACCTTACTAGATCTGTTTAATTTTCAAGCAAGTGCCAGGCTAGATGCTTTTAAAAACTCTTAGGCCCTAGATCTAGTAGTAGTAGTCTTACTCTTCAAATCTAGATTAGATCTATTCTATCTCCCTATAGATCTAGATTAGAGTGTTAGACATGGAGAAACAGTGTAGCTAGTCATTAATTGACTTAGCCTTACTGGCTTACACTAGAAAATCTAGATCTAGACTCTAGTAACATTTGCTAATAATCTAGATTATGATCATGGTGGCCATTCCAAGCCTATATCTAGCCCAAATTAAGTTCTTGGATCGGAAATCTACAACATCANGGCTTACACTAGAAAATCTAGATCTAGACTCTAGTAACATTTGCTAATAATCTAGATTATGATCATGGTGGCCATTCCAAGCCTATATCTAGCCCAAATTAAGTTCTTGGATCGGAAATCTACAACATCACATTGTGTATCTATTTCAAAGAACAAATGAAGGAGAAAGACATCAATACAGACTTCTGTTCTAGTTATAGCAGGAAAAAATTCGGGCAAGAACGGTGTTGCATGATGTTTGCTGTGTCAAAGGAGAGTTTCTTACCAAACTAGTAGCAAAATCGTTTTTGCTAGACACTGAAAGGCTGGCTTTAGTAATCAGAATAGCGCGTGCTTGGAAACTTCCACAAAAAAATTTCCTGCTTTTTTCTCATGAGCTGTTTGCATCCCTGACTGTACAGAAAACGCTCTTCTTCTCTATTCAATATTTATCCCTCGCTCTTTTCCTTTACCCCACCAAATAAAGCATTTTCTTATGAACTCAAAACCAATACAACTGGTCGGGCTTTTGATTACTTTTTTTGCCGTTGTATGTTGAAGGGATGAAAGTTTTCTGATTTTTAGCAGTTTTCTTTACCTAAAAAAGCAGGAAAGCTTGAAAAATTTATGATCTGAATGTTAAAGAAAGTGTCCTAAATTAAGAGTCATGGAAAATAAAACACTTTCTTTTTAGTTGTATAGCTGTGTAGGCACTTGTGCAGAGTTGTCTCTATCTCTTTCAATAGGTCCATCAAAAGTTCTATAAGGGCACATACAGAGTCAGTGTAAAATTTTCCTGCTTTTTGAGCATGGGCCGCTTGCATCCCTGTAGTGAGACAAAATCATATAATAAATTGAAGTTTGTCGTTTCTTTTTCAGTTACCATTGAAAACTAACATTTACCAACTCAAAATGTATTTCATGGTGCCTTTGGCTGTTTTATATACATACATAGAGAGAGATGGTAGTTAAGAATTTAAAGCTAGCAAAGTGCTAGTGGCAGGTTTCACGAATAGGTTGACTTGAATTTCCCTGTTTTGGTCTGTTGAAATTTATGTAAGATATTAAGCCTAGAACTTTGCTCTACAACATTGTTCATAGAAACAATCTTCCCAATTACTGTTGAATCCAGCTGTAAACATTGTCTGACTGTCACCATCACAAATGTTGTCTTGTAAAATCGTTAAAACATACATGGCTATAAAACTAATTTTTTCAAATTCTTTGATAATTTTAACGTACAAATTATATTAAAAATATTAAAGTTAAATAATATTTGGGGCAGAAATGAACAATTCTAGTTCATAAATAATAGGTGGCGGGTAACCTCCAGTTCCACAGAACAAAGCTGCGGCCGTTTTTGTGACCGTGATTCAATGCACCTGTTTTTTACCTTAAGCTTTTAAATTCATCTGATCGATTTCAGTGGACTACTTTAAAACGGTTTGACAATGAATAAATAGAGTTGTTAACACTGTAAAGAAGCAAGAGCTGTTGCAAATGGCGCTTTTATGGATAGACATCAGGTCTGACTTATCCTTTGCAACTGTATTTTTGTGTTGGCAGACAGATCAGCACTTCGGATATTTTCTTTATCTGCACCTAAAATGCTGCTTTATTAATAGCAGTTAGACAATGGGAGTCTAGATTAGACTTTGTTTTGACACAAAACAAATTTTGAAGTGCGAATTCAATTCATAAACCTTTTAAAATCGATACACCCGACTGGCGGCTAGACCTAGATTTTGTTGACTTGACATCACAATTGGATTACTGGCGATTTTTTCGTCTCCCCCGATTTTTCCGATTTTCGTATTCCTTCTTCAACCAGACAATTAGCAACAAAAAAGTCGGAAAAATTATAAACTTTATAAAGTAAGAACTTAAACCGAGAAAAGACGACCGGAAAATCGGAAGCGAATTACAAACCTTTTTCCGATTCCATGGCGATACCGATTTTTTCTTTTTGTTTATCTGTTAGTCGATTTCCGTTTATATTTTATATGTAACCTCATCGCCCGATTTCTTTTTCGTGATGAGTACTAGTTCGAAACTGTCCACACAGTGGCCAATGGGCGTAAAAGCAAAAGTGAAAGTATGCTACCGATAATTTTTCTTGTTTATCTTTTGTATACTCCGTGTAGTTCTAGGCCTAGTCATGAATGAAGTTATCTTACGATAATACGAACACATGGCTCTATGACTGCTCAAAACATCGAGAGTCCTTTATAATCCTTTCTTACATTACATCTAGATCTAGCCCTGAGCAATCTTGTGCACTTCGCCTTTTTTAGCCAAGAGTGATCTTTTTCAGTGATATTTCATATTGTGATTGCTGCAATTCGTTGACCTTTCTAGATCTGTTTAATTTTCAAGCAAAAGCCAGGCTAGAGGCGTAAACTCTTTGATCTAGTCGTCTTACCTTTCAAATCTAGATCAGATCTATTCTATCTCTCTATATAAATTTAGATTAGACATGGAGAAACAGTGTAGCTGGTCATTAACTGACTTAGCCTTACTGGCTTACACAGCTAACAATCTAGATTATGATCATGGTGGCCATTCTACAACCTCACATTGTGTTTCTATTTCAAAGAACAAATGAATGAGAAAGACATCAATGGAGACTTTTATTCTAGTTACAGCAGGAAAGATTTCGGACAAGGATGGTGTTGCATGATGTTTGCTGTGCAAAAGGAGAGTTTCTTGCCAAACTGGTGGCAAAATCATTTTTGCTAGACACTGAAAGGCTGGCTTTAGTAATCGGAATAGCGCGCGCCCGGGAACTTCCATAAAAAATTTCCTGCTTTTTTCTCATGAGCTGCTTACATCCCTGAACATTAAATGAAGAGTTCTACATCGGTTTGAATTTACCAAGAATATCTTCTTTTGGTTTAAGTCATTGCTGTAAGAAAACTGATCATTGAACTTGAACTTCTTTCCCTTTGATGAAACTATCTGAACATAAGTTATCCATTTCTTGCGGTGATGGTGAAACAGTGATTATAGTTTTGGAAATTCATGTGTTGTTGTTTTGGTGATGGTTTTAAGGTGGACTAGAATTGCCTGTTTAATTTCATTGATACCAAAGGCATTATATCAGAAACGGTTTAGTTTGTAACAGGTTTCGACAGCATGTGCATGTTTTTATGTACATTCACTCAAGTATTTTGATTGTTCATTTAACACATTAATATATTTCTGCAGGTGGGATGATTTGGTTTTTCCTTTAACCATTAAGGCTAATACAGCATGTAATAATCCTGCAGACCCAATGCTAGAATACAAAATGAAGTTTTAGTTGTTTTTTTTTTTTCCAACAGAAAGAAACTTGACTGTCCTTTTGATGTTCTGGCTATTGAATTATAATAATTTTGAAAAATAAAAAAAATAAACCGATTTATGAGTATCAGGTGATCAGATCATTATGGATTGGTGAAAATTATGTCTGTCTTTTGCTAATTACTTCTGTATCAAATTTCTCTTTGTTTATTTTTCCTTTCTGTAATCAATTTTCAAGTTTCTCCTCTTTGAAGAAATTGCTAAATTCAGGATAAAACCATTGCTAGTGAATGAAAAAAAAACAAACAAAAAACCTCTTAACATTCACTTGTCTTTGAGCAGATTCCTTAAATCATTTAGGGCATGATTTGTTTGGTAAGGCACCTATATTGATACATTCTATAGCCGATAAATCAGAGACGTGTCCGCATTTAGTTATAAATTTTTAAGATCAAAATACACTTGCTTGTGTCTAAGCGGGCATTTGTTAACTAAGCCAGGTATTTGTTAGACATTTTTTCCATAACTTCAGCTTATCCTGTTACATTTTTAATGTAAGGAATGTGAAAAATACAATTTTTGCATTAATTTGATTTTCTGTGCATATTCTTCACAATAGACACAAATCTCAGAGAAGGAGCAGGCTGATGATACTATTTCCTCGGAAGCTTTTTACCACAACAATAACTTCTGTAAAAATCTTGAGTTGTTGAAACAATATTTATGATATTACAAGAAACACATATCACAAGATTCTTTCTTTCTTTCTTTCTTCTTCTTCTTTTTTTTTTTTTTAACCAATGATACCTTTGTCATATTGTAAGGACCTGATAATTATTGAGCAGTGGTAAAGTAAGTATGATATCAACATGTTAAGTAACAAGGTATAGATCAGTATAATTTTGATCTGTTCAATAGGAACATATGAAACAAGCCAGAAAATAACCTGGACAACAATTAACAGTTTCCCCCCCCATTTTTGTTTCCTCATTAGCAAAACGGTTTTGAAATATCTGCAGCTTGCTAAGTTTTTTGAACGTACTGCTTTAATGAGCTAAATATTTGCTCTATTTTTTCAGATTACAGGCCCAATGTCAGTTCGGGCTACAATGCCTACAAGGAAGAGTGGTCAGTCAGGCTCAGCTACATCATCTTCCACCTCATCAACTCCTAAAAATAGCATCATGAGCCACAGTCACAGTACAAGCATTCCTCGTAGGAGCACTTTCAGTCCCGGGGACAACAGGTCCCAGACTCCAGCTGACAAGGCAAGGCCCACTAATGGCCAAGATTCACGCAGGTACATGCTGCTCTTTTTATAAGGTCTACACTGATATGTAATAATTTTCATTTTTTAAAAATGTTTTTCCAATTTGGGATAAGGGAAAAAGTAAATAAAAGGAAAAAAAGCAACTGGTCATTCAGTTCTTAGACATCAAATTTGAAATGTTAAATTTGTTTAATCCAAAAATGCTATCATGTTATCATACAAAACATACTGTAAAAACGTGTGCCATGCCAGGTGGTAATTTTGTTGTTGGCAATGAAAACATACAGTTAAGTGATAAGGCAAAAAACCTAGGGGTGTATTTTGACTCCATGCTGTCTAAGAATGTTCAAATTAGAAATATCTGTAAACAAATGTATTGTGAACTCTCTAAGATTGGAAAAATGTCATCTTTTCTTAGTAAAACATCCTTAATATGTCTCGTATCAGCTTTTATCTTTTCAAGGCTTGATTATTGTAATTCTTTACCAGCTAATTTGCCCTCAAAATCTATTCAGAGACTTCAGAGATTTCATAATAATGCTGCTAGGATGATCCTAAAAAAGAACAAAAGGGAGCATGCAGCACCGCTTCTTGTACATCTACATTGGCTTCCCGTAGACGCTAGGATTAAATTTAAATTAGCTGTACCTTGTCACAAAGTTCTACAAAACAAAGCACCATTGTATTTGTCATCTATGATTAGCGTTTACAAACCATCTCGCACATTGCACAGTAGCAGTAAAGATTTGTTAGTAGTACCTGCAGTGAAAACTAAGACCTATGGAGAAAAATCATTTTCACACGCAGCTCCTCATGTTTGGAACTCGCTTCCTCTGCCCATTCGACAGATAAAGGACCCGCAGGAGTTCAAGACTGCGCTAAAAACGCACATATTCGAAATGTATCTGTCCTAACTTTATTTTGTTCTGTGAATGTGTATTGAAAAGATGTCAATGTCATTGTTGTCTAATGCGCTTTGAGCTTTTTGTAAAAGCGCTAAATAAATGTTCTTCATTATTATTATTATTATGTCTAGTAATCTTTGTGTTTTTTTTTTAATGTTCTCGTAATCCAGCAATCCCAGTTCAACTGTTTCTGATGGCCCAGGAAGCTCAAGCTCCACGCCAACTTCTGCTTCAGTCAAGCCCAAAGGCCATGCCAAGTCAGCAAGTTTATCACAGTCTGCCCGTGCAAGTGACATGCCATCCTCTGTCTCAGATGGAGACCATAGACCTACGTAAGTTGAACAAAAGACATATCGTCAGCTGACAGCCAGAAATGACTTTATAGAAAAAGTCCGTTTGTCTTGAGAAAAAAGGATTTGAATTTTTTCCTGATTTTCAACTTGCCATTAAAATGTCAAGCTTCAAACATAAGTCGTGAACTAACAAATTAGAATGATACTAATTGACAAGAGGAAAAAACAAATTTGGTTTTAGTGGTGCTTTTCTCCTAATTATAGAGAAAAGGGACATAATCACCTCTACCTCAGCTGACAATGTTCAATATACTTCAACTTGTTTAGAAACCTAAATTGAATCTATAATTTAACAGGTAACTGAAAATATTGGCATACTCATTCTTAGAATGCTAATGACATTTTTATTACTTACCCAGCATTCTCAATAACTAGATTAGGTTATTTGTTGTCATCGTTGTTTTTTTAACATGAAATTAAGAGATTGATATGTTTTATGCTAGCACTGCACCTGGAAAAGCTCCAGCCATATCACCGGGCATGAAGCCTAATTTGACGAGAGGAACACAGGCACGAAATACATTCCATGGTCGTGATGCACGCAAGCAGCTAGTTAATCCTTACAATGGCCCAGCCAGTGGAGGAATGCAGCATCCTGTAGATTCATCCAACATGGCTGGTCAGCGCCCTTCATTTTTCAACAGAATCACCTCGAAATTCAGCCGAAGGTGCGTAACTTTGTATAATGCTAACACACAAGCATATTGCTATTAAGAATATCCCTTTCTGAGCTATTCAGGCTTCTAATTGTCATCAATATATATATACATATTATATATTTTGAAAAACAAACCTGTTCATGCAATGTGACTGCTCATTCCGAACATGTTTTTTCATCTAAAATTATCATTATATTCTTAACTTTATTCTTTTTGTAATATCAAATTTCGTATATTCATCTGGCCACTAAGCAAATGAGTTGATGATTCAGAGCACAGGGAAGAATTTTTTTGTCATCTATGGTCCTCTTATTTTTAACAAAAATAAATTCTATTTGATCAGGTATCTTAATCACAAATGCTCAGATCTAATTGCTTTTTAAAACATTTTGTGGACTGTTTTGTCTTTACTTTCTACTTCTCATTTGCTCTAACTGCCAGTATACAATAATATGACAGAACAGTCATTTTGAAGCATTTTTCTTTAAATGGTTGAAAAAAAAAGTTATCAAATCTGCAAATGCACTTGCAGATATGACATAAATATTTCCCCCAGTTACATGTTAAAACAAGCGGGCCCCAAAACAGCTGTTTTGTCATAATGTTGTATTTAGTGGTCTCATGGGTATCAAAAAGCTTTCAAGGTTTTTTGCATATAACCAAATTTACTGCAAGATAATATAAGTGTGACAGTGGAATTTAACATTGCTAGCATGTATTTATCTAGCATGGCTAGCTCACTCATTTTGCACATGGGCATTGATGTTGCATGGATCATTTTGCCATTTCTTACTTCCTTGTTACTACACCTGCAAGGTAAAATATATAATACAACCTTGCAACACAATCCGTTTGAGAAAACAACAAAGCAACTGCCACCTTCTTTTGATAAAACTTTGAAGCAGCCGTTTTGCTCATTGGCATAATTTAACGTAATTATGATTTTGTTTGTTGGAAATGTTCCAATCATTTAATTTTCTGCGTAAATGAATAACCTTCTAACTAATGCTGTCTTTCTTCTACCCTCAATGCAACCAGTCCTGGAATGAGGTATTTACATTATTTTTGTGGTCAAACCTTTCATGTATGCCATCCTTTTTCACTGTGACACACGAAACATTTAAATGCAAACTTGCAGCTTTTCTGCATTGCTTAACTTCCTGGGTGCAATAAGAATGTTTTTTTTTTAATTGCTAAAAAAGCCTGATTTGTGAACAGGTCTACTGAAAGATTTTAGATATATTTTGTGTTTTCAACATTGGTTTTATTTTTATCTTACACAAGTTAAAAACATTTAACAGCCTAATATGAAAAAAAAAATGTGCTGTACCTATATCTTGTTAACATTTTGGTATTCCTGATTGGGATAAAGTGGTGCTCAGAAAAGAGGTGGCTGGAAACATGTAAAAATTCTCCAAATGAATGGACAATTTTTATATGAGTCGTTCTCAAAAGTTAAACATGGTTTTTGGTGAATGTTATTAAAAATTTCAAACTAAAAACTTTTGCCTAAAATTTAACGTGGATCTGGAAATAAGAAATCAAAGATAGTTTTTTAAATGAAAAGATGAAATGTAGAGCAAGCTCAGTTCTATGATGCTTCTGGTGAAAGAATATTTTATGCAAATTAAGCACAGTAAGCCAGTTAAATCTAACAGTTTAGGCAGTGTTGACACATTTGATCTTTCATTTTCACACAAAACTACCAAAACTTAACATTTTGCAGCAATTGTTGGTGTTCTAATCATTTTGTGTGTTATCGTAAAAGCAGTGTAATAGCAGAAAAATCATGTTGTATATTTTTAAAAAAAAATAATCCAGGACTTAAATACCTCTTTTGTCTGAGCACACATTTTTTGTCTGGACAAAGCCATAAATGTCCATTTATAGTTTGTACAGTCTCTGTGACATGAGAGTTGAGAAATACTCCAAAGTTATGAAGCCACACCCATGTTTGTCATCATTTCATTTTTTGTTATCAAACTGAAATTTGAAAGTTTTCTTTGTGTCCATATAACGTTAAAAAGTCTGTTTTGTTCGTTAATATTTGATTTATCAACCATGATAAAGGAGAAAAACTCAAACTTTATGTTGTCTGATGTTTTGATGGCACACACACTCACACTCCTCAAACACACATGCCTTTAGATCTGAAAGCTTTATCGTAATGAATTTTAGACTTTCAAGACCATCAAGCTAATGAAATGCTACACTAAAAGTAAAGCAAATTGTTTTTTAATAACAAAAAATTAGGGGTTTGGGTGATGTTTCAAGTGTGAAATTATATTTTTCTGATGTTACTTGGTGACCAACTGATGATCAACAAGGTAAACAGCTCTTTGTGGGATTCAGTTAGGAAACGAGACTATGCTGTTTGTCATAGTAACCGATCATGGGAACAAATCTGCTGTACCTGTAAACTAGAGTTCTCTAACTTAAATTAATGCCTGTTATAACCTTAGCTGCCTTATGAAAGGTTTAGTCTTGCTGTATTGGATTGCAGACAAATTTAGAACTTTTTTTTTGCTTAGGAATAATAAAAAAAAAGGCCATGATTAAGCTTGGGCTTTTTAATTTCCATAATTCATGGCTTACAGCCAGTCTGAATTTAGATCTATAATGACTGACATAATAATGCATGAGAGAACTACTTATTATGTGGCAAATTAATGTATTAGAAAAGAAAATTGATAGTGATTATTTTAAAGTATAATTGTATTTGGAGAACTAACACAGAAAATTTAGATAAGTTATATTGAACAGTTTAGGTTTAGAAGTTCAAAACAGTGGTGTCTGCTATGCACCAAAATTAAAGGCAAAACTTTGCACATCATTGTCTTTGTTCAATTGTAATAATTTTGTTAATTTAGCTTTCCAAAATTGCTATATTGTCTGCTTACTTGATAAGCTTTTAAATGATACCTAACTTACCACCTTTTTACTAGAGGACTGTTGAATGGTTTTATAAGACTGTCCTTCTCCCGCTACCCACTTCTTGAGAAGGAGTCATATATTGGATTTATTTATCATTATTGTTGTTTTGCTTATGTTTTTGCCATTGAAAAAATACTCTCTTAGGATATCATGAAAATATACTCTTAGGTTATCAACAAGTATGCAGGTCTGCCTTATTTGGGAAACTTCTTCATATTTGCATTTTCTTAAAGATAGGGAAAAAAAGAAAAAAAAAGCAATACACATACCACAAAATACACCTCCCTACCCC